>JABFTP020000091.1:0-128653 GCA_013387265.2 Cryptolaemus montrouzieri | reverse complement strand
TATACCATACGTAAACAAACGGTAAACACTGTTGCATGATCAAATACAAATGGAATTTTTACTATGTTTTTACTAGCAGCAAATAAATAAAGTTGATAGATTTGAACTCGTTCATTGTTGGACAGTATGAAAACCAAGTACAAAATGATATGAAATGCATATGAATAGATCGTTATTTGGACCTGAGAAACCAGATATTCTGACTGTACTGAAAAACAGTTATACGAATACATCCAAAATTTTGGATTTACTTAGATCAGTCAGGTCGTTTATAATCTGGAAGTTTATTAAAAGTGATGTGAAATTTTCCACTGATTTTAGGTAATTGAGTTTTTACCTTTTGGGGCAATGTATAGAACTTTTAATTTATCAATACTAAGAAAAGAGTGGCCATTTTGGATGCAGTGGTTAGCTAATGTTAAATCTTGTTTATTTTCAAGGAACGAAGTTTGATGGAATTTTACAGTAATGACCAGTTTGACTTATGTAGAAATTATCGCAATCTGGACTAGATAACTTATAAACTCCTGATTTACTCAAATTCTCTATAGGATTTTTAACTTTGAATAAGAGCGAAGACAATTAATTTTGAGGTCTGAATGCGATAATAGTTTTCAATTTGGAAAATTTTCGACACGATGTCGAAGTTAATTTTGATATTTGAGTGGAAATTGACAGATCTAAAAATGATATTGAATGGTTTTTCTCATCTTCGAATTTAAAGTTTATTTTAGGAAGGGTACTGCTTACTTTTGAGTTAATGATAATGATTGTCTAGGTGTACCGTTTAGGCAAATAAGTATGTCATCGACGTATCTATACCGACCATTAATTTTAATAGGCAAGTTAAAATTTAGTACTTTTTTTTATGCTAAACATAATTGTATATTCTAGAAGGGTGCTTTAGTGGTGATCCCATCGCAAGACAGCTTGGTTGTTCATATATCTGATCATTATTGAATGATACATAATTAAGCAGTATGCAAAACTCCAAAAGAATTATAAATTCGCAATGTATTGAAGGGTTAACATGTGATTGTTCTAAAATATCAGACGTTTAGTTGATACTTTCATCTCTCGGAATATTTGAGAACATATTATTACATCTAAGCTTAGAAGGTACAAGTTATTCGGTAAAGTTCTTCAATCTTGGGTTAATTCAATTGAATTTTTGATTGTAGATTTAGGAGTGAAGTTTGTCATTGTTTTGAATATCATATTTAATTATTTTTCTAACTTGGGATTATTAACAAATTAAACAACTGAGCGGATCGACATTTCTCTGTGGGTTTTATCAGTCCACATAGTTGTAGCGGACTTGGCTTTATGTTTGTAAAATAATAACTAGACTTAGTAAAGAAACTAGATGTCATGTCTGATATAGCGCTTTATTAGTAATTTCAGAAATCAAAATGATATATTTTTGGAGATTTTATAGTCCTTCAACTGATAGCGGGTGCTCATTTATTTTACTGAACTCAAGCCACTTCTACGGAAAAATCCAAATTGAATGAGGGAGTAGATATATAATATATAATTTATGAATAAAATAAAGGAAAAATAACTCTCAGCTCATTTTCTCTCACTGTATGTGTACAAATTTAATTTAATTATGGCCAGGAATCCTCTAAAATTATTGATGATTGCATCTTCTTTCGTCTGATATTCCAACATTCTTCTTCTATTCGAGTTAAAGAGTACCTCTTCTTATAATTGCTGAGCGGAAATTTTATACATTGGCTCGCACACGATGGAAATTCAAAATGTTGTTCTAATATAAAAAAGAACTAAATGATTGCATAGAGGAAATCGTGGTAACCTTCGACACAAAGACAACAAATAGGCATTTTCCTTGGCTTACAATGTTTTTGAGATAATTCCAGACTGAAGTAATCTCAATTCAAGCTTCTAAATTGCAGAGAACTGTCAGCATGATGATCAATAGAGTATTTCACTCTATCCCTAGTGCAGCCATTGAACTGATCGTGGACCTTGCACTTGTTTACCTGGTGATTAGAGGAACAGTTAGAATGGCTAACCTCACCTAAATGTGTTAGGATTTATCAAGGGCCCTTCATGCATACTATGTGCGGAGGTGATTGAGTCAATAGAACGCATCATGTGCGAATGCCCAGCTGGGATAGAATCAGGCTTGAAGAAATTGGATCTTACAAGCTGGTCCTGACTGAGCTCATTAAGCTTTGACCCACAAAGCTTATTACCTCTACAAAAGGATGGAGCTTGTGGTGAAATTAAGGACAGTTGACTTGTTGCAGGTAGGGCTGTCAATTAGGCCCACACTCAATTTTATATCTATTTATCTAACTCAATTGATTCGATACAATTGGGCGGCATTCTGACTGAATGGGGAATCAGAGGAAATAAGGGTACGTCCTGCCCGGTTCTTGAAACTTTGAACGCAAACTATTTTAGAGTTTATTTCATTTTTCAGAAAGAAAGAAGAAGAATGACACCAAAAAATACTGAAGTAGTAAATAAACAAAAAAATATTATCTACAAAAAACACCAGGTTTCAAAAATTTTCCACTCAATGATGACTCTTCTCGCATCATTTCTTGATTATAAGAAGAATGTGATAATAAATCAATACCATGTTCAATAATAAAACAAGTAATGTGTTTTTGGAATTTTACTTAATAATTATGATTCGTAACGCGTTTCACTACACCGTAGCTTCTTCAGACGAATGAATGTACAGAAAATAAGAATGAGAATATAAATATAAATGTTCTTAAGTAATTAAAAGCTTATTGGGTTGATTCGCGTGGATCCTTGAATTTTGGTGAGGGTCGAATTTCTATCCTTTTTCCTCTTCATATCGCTTGTTTTACATCTCCTTGGTTTGTTCTGGGGTTCTACTGGTTGGTTATCCTGCTTCTTTTATGTTGTAGAGCATCTATGCTGGCCTGTTGTTTTCTTCCATTGTACTAGGGATGTCCTCTTTCCTGTTCACCCTCGGTTGTAGTTCCATTATTTGGTTGATCTCCTTGTTTTTGTGGTTTTCCATCTGGTCGGTTGTCTTCGTCGTTAGTTGTGTGATGATTTCTTCCAGCGTGTTGATGTCCATTTCTTCCTGAGTTGGTCGTTGCTTTGTGTACTATGGGGCGTTTGGCTGTCCTGATGATCTTGTTGAGTGCTGCTTGTAGTTTCCTCTTCTCGAATCTGTCCTCTAGATGCAAAATTTGTCCTGCGTATGTTATTCCTGGAAATGATTATTGCCTTGATTATCTTGATCTTGTTTTCCAATGTGAGTTTGCTTTTTCCTGTTGAGTAGTGGGTATAATTTTCCGTGAATTGCTCTTGTTATTGGGTTGATTCTTCTCAAGTGGTTATTTATGACAGGTATATCCAATAAAACTAAGGAATAGATTGCTCCTCGAAGAGATTCAATAGAGGTGAAGGGCTTAAATCGAATTGTTCATTGATGAGTCTACCTGAGTGTTTGTATTTGTTGATTTCTAAAGTTTCCAAAGATCTACCTTCCAATATTTATTATCTGTATGTAAAATTTCAAACTGTGGGCCGAAAGAATGATTATTTTCTAAGAGATGATTCGCGTAATTTGAATCTGATTTTTCATTTTAAAACTGCGTTTATGTCCAGATATTCTAATATTAAAATTTCTATGTGTTCTATCAATGTAGAAATTATCACAGTCATTGCAATTCAATCTGTAAACACCTGATTTATTGTTTTTACCTGATTTGGTTTTATTATTTTTATATGTTTGCTTAAATTATTATTAGTTTGGAAAGCTATGTAGTAGTACTACTTAGTTGAAGAATTATTAGAAAAGAATCATGTCAATACTATCATTAAATCAGATATTCTTTTCATTTTTACAAATTTGTTTACATCAAAATTATTTCCATTTCAATAACAAATATTATACTATTGAAGACGACTTGATTATGGGCAATCCGTTAAGTCCTTTGTTAGCAGAAATATTCATGAATAATTTAGAAAAATTAATGCATAATCCTCCACTCAGTAAATATTGTTTATACTGGTATCGCTATGTAGACGATATCATTATTTGCTTCACAGGAAGAGATAGACATATCCTAGGTCTAGGAGCGAAGAATGCACTAATAGGACCAGAGCCCGTAGTCGAGATTTCAGCCTGTGTTGTTAAAGCAAGGCTGGGGGACTGGCTAGCGAAACCTGGTTGAATACTCGAGTTTGTCGCCAGTTCAAGAAAATACTAAGTACATCACTAGTAGAACTTGGACAATATTCACACTTGAAGGCAGTCGAATTTACGCATGGCTTCTGGCACAGATAGTGACGAGGCATGGCAAGTTAATATATCACATGTGCGAGATAGTAATGGAGAATCAGTGCAGATGGTGTAAAATTGGGGTCGAAACACCAATAAATTTGTTCAACACATGGCTGGCATGGATCCGTCTTAGGCTTAACTGATTGGGCGCAGAAATACTTGAAGTGAGTGATCTGCCGAAGGTACCATAAACCCATAGACCTAGGTGTCGATATTCATGAGCCCTTGATATAATCCCTACTATAAGTTAATTATTTGATTCTTGAAGTAGAAATTGAATTGATAATATTTGAATTTATATTTCACAGGCATATAAACAGCAACCTACCTTTATGAATACACGAGCCACCATTGATTGCAGTATTTTCTACTTGAAAAATGCCCTGAAATTCAGGATTAGATAAAACTCGAAAGTTTGAAACCCATAATTTCAAAAATTTTAATAATTTTTTACAGCATTGCATTTCTGTAAACACGAATAAAGGAAAAATGTTCAAACCCAAAAAGGCCGATTGTTTATCCACTTCAAGAATATGCACCTCCTGAAACAGGACAAGGGGTACAAACATTTTAATAGAATTTCTTCATCAGGTAAATACAATCGATTTTTCCAAACTAATGTTTCCTCTTCAGGTCATTTTTCAGCGGTGCAAACAAGGAGACAGTCTCAATTTCGTTCGGCTTGATATGTTTTTCCAGTTCGTTAATTTTCACTTGACTCTGGAGAATTTTCGCCTTGAGTTTTGCCACTTCTTCGATGTTCCTTTGTTTTTGTTCAAAATTGTCACGTTAGCTTGGGAAATTTTTTCTCGGCATACATCTTCAAATCGGTGTATTTTTATCGAAATTATTCAACGTTTTCGTCCATTCCGTCATTTGACCACGCAAGATTTCGTCGTTTTTTTGAAGCCTTCAACAATTTTCTTGGCACGTTCATATTTTTGTAAAAGATCATTAAACGCGAGTTCTAGATTTGCTAGGTGATTTTGGACGGTGTTTTATCGTTCTAACAGAGTTTGCCTTTCTGTTAACACTTTTCCTAATAGTTCTTCATATTCCAGCATCACTTTCTGAAATTCTATTTCTATTATCCATGCCGGCATCACCAATTTTATCAATAGCGCAAGACGTATTTTCGTTCTGTTTTAATTTTGATTCGATTTCAATTAATTTATCTTTCTGTAATTTTATAATGTTATCCTTTTCTTCGTTTTCTTTCGTAATCTGATGTAGTTTCTTGAGTTTTGCTTCTAAATCTCGATTTTTGTGTTCTAAAATTAACACTTTGTTTTCCAAGGAAATGATTTCGTCAAATGTTATGCCTTTTGGTTTGGTGTTAACAGTATTGTGTGACAGTAGTTCTTCATGTTTCCTCTCCAGTTCTCTCAATTTTTTCGTCAATTCAACCAATTTCTTTATTTTCAGCCTCTTCGTTTACAGTGGAAGAGAGTTCCTTCTGTAAAGTCAGATTTTCACTTTGCGCTATGATTAACTGTTTTCTCAATTTGTCCATTTCCGTTAATTGATCTACTTTACTATGTTTGAATGAAGAATTCAGGCTTTCGAGTTTTATGAAGGCAAAAGTTTTTTTGAAATAGGTTCGTCCATCTGAAAAATCTTGAAAACGAACCATTTAATAATGTAATATTAAGGAGGGCAATGTTATTTGTTGAAAATTTAATTAACTCTCACAAAAATTCAGAAAATGTGATTAAAAAGGATCTGAATTTGTAATTTCATTTCTATTTAATATACAAATGTTTACATTTTTTGCCAAGTACACAAGGTGCAAAATACTCCATATTTATTTTCAGCGAGCTATGTGAGGAAAATTTTTTCATGAAATAAAAATCGTCTTTTTGCAAAATGTCAAGAGTAGTTTCTTCAATATGCTTCTGCATTCCATGTATTAGGTTTCATCTAAGCATTCTTTCATGAAAACGTGAAAATGAGACAAAAAAAATCATCAAATAATTTACTTGTTTCGTTGTTGTTTCAAATTGATTTTGGGTGAGTTGTTGATTTACCTTCAATAAATATTGAAACACCATTTTACTCACTTTCAATACTTCCATAATGTAGATCAGAATTTTAATTTTGCCGAGGGAATCGCTTCTTTTCGGATGAAAGTTATGATATTGATGACTTGTGTCAATTTTCAGTTAATCACCTATAGAGCATTCTTCGATTCAAATTTGGATGCTATCACCTTGGAAAATGTAACAATAATCGGGTCACTTGCATCAACGACCAATTTTTTCACCCAGATTTACATCTATCGTTTACATCTTCACGTGGAGTAAGTATTTTTTTATTGAATTTTTATATTTTAAAGAGTGTTAAAAGTATTTTCGATTCAGCAACGTATATTACGAATATAACAGGGTTCCATAATAGTATGTCACAACTTGAAGGGGTAAATCTACGCAATTTTAAGAAAAAAGTTCATATAAACATAGGTCATTACGGAGCTACAGGGTGTTGAAATTTCCGGAAAAAAAATGGTTTGTTCTTCAAAACTCCTGCAGTTTTTGAGATATTCAGCCCAAATTTGGAATGCAAGCTATTTTTGCAGCATCCATCATTACACGTCCTAGATTTGAACTGAAATTCACAAGGTGTTTTCTTTTCCGCAGTACGCCACTGATCAGCGTACAATCAATTTTCGTCATCTTCGTTCAATTTAAAAACTTTTTTGACACTTGTGATTTTTTTGTATCTCCGACCGTTCTCGAGCCAAAATTATTAAACGATTGTATGCATTCGCTAGTAGGCTTTTGATTTTTTTTCATTAATTTATTTATTTTGACAGTTGCTAAAGTTGAACCAGTGTCTGCTTGAATTGTTCATTAAATTAACGATTAGTTTTAAGACTTTTGAAGTTATTGCTGTAAGAAAAAATGGCTAATTTTACTAACGCCGAATTGGCTGATATACATTACATGTACGGTCTGGCTGGCGGAAACACATCAGAAGCTAGGCAATTATATCAGCTGCGCTTTCCAAATCGAGTAACACCAGACAGACGAACATTTTCAGATATCCACAGAAAGTTGAGGGAAACTGGTACTTTTACTGCAAGTAATCATTTAAAAGGTGCAACTCAAACTATGAGAACTCCAGATATTGAGGAAGCAGTTTTGAAGTGTATTGATTTGAATCATCATGTGTGTACAAGAAAAATTGGAAATCAGTTGAATATTTACCATGTTCTAGTTTGGAGGATTCTCCACGACTTTTTATTGTACCCGTTTCATATTCAACGCGTCCAAACTACTTCTTCGAGATTTTCCTTCAAGACTGAATTTCTGCCGATGGTTCTTAGATAGAATTAGAGAAAATGCTCATTTTGACAGTGAAATAATGTTCACAGTTGAAGCTAACTTTCCGAGAACTACTATCACAGATTTTCACAAGATTTGATTGAAGAATCTCATCATCAAGAACAATTCTCACTGAATGTCTGGGTCGAAATAATTGGAAATTGGTGATTGGGCCATTTTTTTGCCTAATAGACTAAACGGTCCTGCTTATCAGTAATTTCTTGAGGAGGAGTTACCTTCATTGCTCGAGGATGTGCCACTTTGGTGAGAAACATAATGTGGTCATGCATGACGGGCATCAGCACATTTCAGTGGAGAAGCTGGGAATTCTTGAATAATTCATTCAACAACCGATGGATAGGTCGGGTGGGCCAGAAACATTGCCTCCTAGGTTCCCAGACTTAAATAATTTAGACTTTTTCTTATGGGAATATCTCAAAAGTTTAGTTTATACCACAGAATACAGAGGCCTATATTCTTACAGGCGGAGGACACTTCCAGCAATTTATTTAGTTTTCAATTGTTTTTTTTGTTTGATATTGAATAAGTATAAGTTGAATCTCAGAAGACGAGCTAACAAAATGAAAGCAAATTTTGGGCATACCTATCGAATAATTTCCTTTTTTTTTATTTAGCGAAGAATAACAATGCTAATAATTCAATTTCAATAATTTTCACTCGAAAACGGTTGGAGATAAAAAAAATGTGTCAAAAAGTTTCTAAACTGAACGAAGATGACGACGAAATTGATTGTACGCTGATCTGTGGCGTACTGCAAATAAGTTTTAAGGGCAAAAGAAGACATTGCCTCGAAAAGAGGAAACCTTGTGAATTTCAGTCAAAATCTAGGACATATAAAGATGGAGGCTGTGAAAAATAGCTTGCATTCCAAATTTGGGCTGAATATCTCAAAAACTGCAGTAGTTTTGAAGAAAAAAACAATTTTTTCCGGAAATTTCAACACCCTGTAGCTCCTTAACGAAGCTTTTGCGGACCTATGGTTATATGAACTTTTTTTTCTTAAAATTGCACGTAGATGTACACCCTCAATTTATGACATATTATTATGTAACACCCTGCATTTTGTATATACAGGGCCCGCGCTAAATGGTCCATTAGAATAATCTGGAGAACTGGTTCATCGATCAATTTCAAATGTTTGTATTAGAATAAATGGATACTGATCTACAATTTGCAATTGTTTTCACAGCGGTAACACTTCCGGTTATATCGGACATCGATTACAAATTCGCTTTTTCAAAAGGCATGGTGTTCGTACTTTTTGATTTTTCGTTAATTAAAGGGCATCCTTTTTCAAGCATCTTCTGTTAAGATTTATCTTTTCTAAAAGTAACCATTATTCTCATCAAAATTTTTAGGAATCAGTGTTATCTTCTTCGCCCAAAAAATTGCTCGGATTTGAGTAAGTACTTTCCGATGCTATTTTATATACTGAATTGTCGAAAAACGGAAAATTGAATCATTAGGCCATGGAACATAGAAGTGGATTTCATTCCGATGCCAGTTTTTATGTTTCACAATGTTCTACGTGAGGTTCTATGAATCTAGGAGATATTTAGAAATTATTTCAAATTGTAATAACACTTATTTGTTTGTATGGTTTTTTTGTTAAATAAATGTCAAATAAAAATTCAAACGCGGATACTATGACTTAATTCATCATTCATGGTCAATATCAACAAATAAAAATTGAACTTGCAGAACATTCAACAAAAAGTACCTGAATTTACGATCAATTTGCAGAAAATAATTCATAGAATCACAATCAAATTTTGTCACTTACGGAAAACAGATAGCAGAAAGGTGTAGAGTTAGTTTCATTCATAACGAAAAGACATTGCAGTAACCGTCTTGGGTTATTTTTATGCCAGACCGTATGCATCTGTACGTGCTGCTGTTGCAGATTATGGATAGCATAGGTACATCAATTATTGAAATTTTGGATGAAAATAATTTTCCACTCCTACAAATTCTCATTAATATCATCGATGAATCCAGCAGACTCGGCGATTAGGATAAATTTCGCGAAATGTTGATAGTTAAAATTTTAAGAGAAAGTATTTTAATTGGCATAATTCTCGTATCTGATCTGTCAAAATTCCTCATCAAACACTGGAGCGAAATTTCCAACATCGTTTCAGCTTCAATTTATTCAGTTTACCTAATGTACAGAAAACCAATGTGAATATTTAATTTACAATGAAATTTCAAATGGTATAAAATATTCAGAGATTTTAGCCTCATTTGTTTCTGACTTCCTGAACAATCTCCCGTTAAATTTACGTGTTGGTACGAATTAGATGGTGTTCCGACTCATTGCCCACCTCAGGTATCGGAAGAATTAACCAACTTCTTTGACGACAGATGAATAAGAAGACTGATTCATGTATGTATATATATATATATATATATATATATATATATATATATATATATATATATTTCTGAAAAGAGAGAATTTACAAAATTCGAATAATTGTATTTACAATAAATGCTTATATCTATAATTTTGATATGTGTCAGAAAAACACAAGTGTGAGCTCAGGAAAATGTAACAAGGAACCATACTTTCTCGCATATGATTCAAAAACGAGTGAAAAAGAAAGAACATCTGAGGAAAAACTTGTTTCCTGTCGCTATCGCACTAGCAATAGCTTGACTGTTTATGTTGTGTTAGTGTCGTGTGTACATAAAGAGTACCTAAGATTTTTTTCTGCTTAGCCACTTCATTCTCTCTTGCACTTCATGATTTCCAGATGAAGACAAGGTGAAAGGAAGGAGGTTTGGGACAGGAATCAGTAACAATGGAAAAAGAAACCAGCAGAAAAATATTTCAACAATCATATCTGACTCTTATATGTCTAAACTCATTTGAATCTAAGAAAAGATTTTACATAGCAAGCAAGGACATAAAAGGACTAAGGAAATAATCAAAAGTACATAACCTGCGATATTTCTTTTCGCGGAAATGTACTCCGTCGAAGTGTGAAACTCCCGAAACATAATCACTTTGTTCCTGCTTGCCAATTTTGAAGTATAATCGCAAAAACCCTTCAATATTCAAACCCAACAAAACAATTCTCTGTTTGACCGAGAGAGCCCTGATGGCCAGGTTCAGTCTTCTAAGTGATGCCGATTATGATCTATAGATGTTCTAGAATCATTATGGAACCAATAATTTGGCTTGACATCGCCCATATATTATTTCTTCGTGGATCTTGTTTAATTTGAAGAAAAATTTGCGAATAAATTCTGTAAGCCGTTCTAAAAATATGACAAATGTCATGTAATTGGCCTGTATGATCTCTGGATCTTACCCCTTAAGATTTTTATCTATGAGGGTACCTAAAGAACAATATTTATAGTCCGCCGATAAATTCGCAGGAGGATCTCGAATCAGAAGCGAGACGTGCCTTGGACCTTAGCAATACCAATCAAGTACGAAAAACAACTATTAATGAGATGCCCTCGCGGATTGAAAATATTTAGAAAACAGTGGTGGACATTTGGAACATTTAATTTGAGTTTGTACCAATTGGTCATAAATTTGGTACTTTTCGTTCAGCATGAATGATTAGTGAATTCATAATATCTCGATTGAGTATTTATTTGCCATTATATTCAACAAAATAAATACACAAACAAAATAAGTGTTATTGCTATTTTCAGATAATTTCCAGACGTCAAACTGAGGCCGAAATTCATAGAGCATTACATAAAGCATTGAGAAACTGCTATCGGAATTAAATCCACTCTCTCTGTTTCCATGTTCCACGGCTAATTCTATTAATTTCCGAAGGAACTGCAGGTTTTGATGAAAACACGAATAAAATGAAAACGGACCATTGAAGGTATAAGGAATCTAAATACCTATCAATACTAATTTAAATTCGGTTCAAATAAAGTACAAAAATCTAGGTACTCGTATTTGAAAGAAACATTTTTCTAACAATTCAGTTTGATTGAGTTGACAAATGATTTGGAGCATTCTGTATATAAAAAGTATAGAAAAACGTTGCCTTCAGAAATTACACTTTTCTCGTTAAACTGAAAAAGTAATAACCTTACCCAAATCTGAGTCGATTTTTTGGGTAAAGAAGATGGCACTATAATTTCGAAAATTTTGATAAAAAATATATAGCAATGGAAGTTAATTAGAGATAGGACAAATCTCAACAAAAGATGCTCGAGAAAATATGTCCTTCAATGAAAAAATTAAAAAGTACACCATGCCATTCAAAATACAAAGTTGTACTCGAAACCCGGTATTACCGGAAGTGGTACCGCTCTGAAAACAATTGCAAATTGTAGATCAGTAACTCGTTCCTGGATAGTTTTAAAGGGCCCTTTAGCGCGGACACCCTGTATTCTTAAATGCGTTCGGTGGTTGTTCTTTATTTCATTGGATGAATGTTTCATTCTTCTATTTCTGATGGGAACAGCATAAAGAAGGCTCTTTAGAAGGCTCCTTAAAATAGAAATTAAATAGATGATTCAGGTCAGGTTACCTAGGTGACCATGCGATAATTCTTCCTCGACCTATCCATCGATTGGGGTAGGTCATATCAATTGGTTCTCTAGCATCCAAACTAAAGTGCACCTTTGTGCAAAAACGACACGTTTTGCAGAGTCTCCAGTGGAACTATCTCCAAAAATTGGTTAATTATTTCAAAATTCTAAATAACTTCGCGACTCAAACGAGATGCAAACAAAAATGTTCTAACGAAAAATTTACGAACTTATCCATCACAGATAATGACTCGGAACTGTTACTGGTGTCGAATTTGAAAGATGATTGAATAGTTGCTTGATATTTGATTGGAATTATTTTTTCTTCAACTTTAGAGAGAATATCTTAGCAGGGGTGGTTCGGAAACAAATGTTTTATGAAGTTTTGGCAATATTTTGACGAGTTCTATCGGTTTCCGGAAGATTACTATTTACTTCTGGAACACTATATAATAGTCGGTATTTGTTTCCAAACCTTATAAGGTCTTCATTTTTCGAAATAATCTCATCAAATACAAATTTCAGCTTACCGCAACAAGAAGATCTATCAATAATTATGAATGCGTTTCTAAGAACTTTGTTAAAAAAGGTTGCAAAGCGACAATTGGCCGAAATTAAAAGTTGCAAAACTTAGGAGTAATCATGGTAATTTACAATGAGGTGAGTATTTTACGTAACAATTTGTACAAAAATTAATATTATACTTGCAGATCCGTGCAAATTTTTGAAGGTTCACCATAAGCATTACGATTTTGGACCTCATGATCTAATAAAATGGTGTCAAGGTATAATCTACTATCAAAAAGATCCAAGAGAAGAGAATCAGGAGCATTTCTTGGTGAAGGCAAGTAAACTATAAGACAATTAATAATATTAATTATAATTAATTTTACTAACATACTCTGATAACAGATTGTACGTAATCGTATATAATTTTTTTTCCAGACACTATGTTTCGAAGCTTTCAAACTATTTGGAGAGAAATTAACTAATGAAAGTGATCTTAACAAATTCAAACATATATTGAGCTCAAATTTTCAGAGGGTTTATGAATTAACAGATGTGATTCAAACTATCTATAACTATTTTTACGTTCCGTTGCCGCATGATTCAAAATCTGGATCTGAGACAACTCTCAAAACTGCAAATAAATGAGTGGTCTGCTATAGTGGAAAAGGAAGAGTTCAATATGGTAAAAGTTTGAAACTTTCATTTTAGAAGCTAATAATCGAATATTAAGACCAGTTATTTGTGTGCAGAGTTTCTATAGATTGAAAAATTTTCAAAATTCAAACACAGATTTGTACGTATGTGATTGCAAGTAATGTTCCAAAACGATATTTTCTGAAAAATGCATACAGTTTGATTTTAAATATTTCACTTTTTATTCAAGATAACATAGATAGAAAGATATTAAAATGAGTGTCGGCTGCCACTGTGACCCAGTGGTCTATTCTGGTACACCCTATCCGAAATCCACCTACAAGCTCTATCCTTCTTGTAAAGGCTATTAGCTTTTGGGTGAGAATTAAATAAGCTCCTCCTTACATAGTTTGAAAGAAGGATCCTCGATCAATCCTTACCTATTTAGGTGATTTCTGAGACGACAGTGCCCCGTTAATATGGCAATTAGAACTCTCAGGTCTAGCCTAGAGAATGGATCCAAGCCTTAACTCTCGCAGTGTAGAAGTTCCGAGAGGGTCTAAGACCTGTGAGACTCAGTCAATTCTTTTGTATCTTCAGGTCCAACCTGAACCCTCGCAGTCTTCAAAGCAATTTCAAGCCTAGGCTCTGGTCCGGTGAATCCCAAGGCTATTTCTCGAGGGGCCACCTTCTCCTCTCCCCTCAACGCCCGAGTAGCACACATTAGATGAGGCCTATTTCTTTCTCCCAGTTTGGTGAGTGTTGGACAACATTCTGGCATAATAAGTGACGTGCAGTTGTCGGATACCAATGCGTGATGATTTTCATTGGCCTACCTATTCATCCCCGCATTCAGGGAGTTGAGTTAGCATAGTGGTCAATGGCGAATGTTTCTGCTCGAAAAGCAGTTGCGAGCCCGCCAAGACAGAGAGATTGTTCTCTGACAGCATCTCGAACATATACATCCGCTCCAACACCTGGGCAGTTTTGAAGCCGTATGAAGCAACAGGGACCCTTAAGTAGATGCTTCTCGGAGTTAGCTCATTTCTGTCGCTAGAAATGATTATCTGGAATTTCAGCTTCAAGTTTATTATGGATATTGCTATATAGACTTCATACTCATCATATCGTTGTCCTTAATTTCAGACTGTAAAGCGTCAGGCCTCAAGTTGAACTTATTTGCCCCATTTCGGGAAAGGTAATGGAATCAGAAGGTACTATTCTAGCTCATCCTCTAATCACTAGGTGAAGAGGTGTAAGGCTCAGCGTCACCACCCCTGGGTAGCTGAAAGCGCTCGAACTCTCTCGGATGAGTCGTCTGGATTCCCTCCAGTCAGAATAACTATATCGTCATTGTACGCTTGTAAATAAACGTCCAGTGTTCCGATTATTGCCAGAAGGTCATTAACCAATAGGGGACCACACCAAATGGTATAGTACTCCTTCATGGTGGCTGCCCTGCCAGTCACAAAACTGACTACTACCCATTTCAGAGAAGTGTTGATCAGTCTGGCATTTTCATGTTGCTTATCCATTCCACAATAATATTTGTTACACCTCTGATATACATAATGAACTAGTAGGGTTACATTGAATGAACCTCTATCTCCATGAAGACTGCAGTCTACTACCGGTACAGAGACTAAGTGACTAGATTGTTGAATGTCTGATCAGTTTATTTACCTTTCTGAAAGGTGTTTCGATATTCACTCAGAGGCTTCAGCGATAACACCTTAGACCTGATGAATCCGTCTAACACCTTCAGGCTTTTCAGAATGAAAGACATTAGACAAATCGGTCTGAACGATTTAGGCTGTGAGTTCGATTTACCCACCTTAGGGATGTATACAACCCTAACGTTCCGCCAGCTGACCTGGATAACGTTCCAGGCCAGACTTGACTGTAAGTGCCTAATGAGGTATGAAAGGAAGATGTCCATCCCCTGCTGAAGCAAGTCAGGCATGATGGCATCCTCCCCAGGAACCTTAAATGTATAACGTCCTTTTCAGCCTTTTGGCCAGAACCATTCGCTAGAAGGTGTCACAACTATCTATTCAAGATATGACGTCGTCTACTATTTTTTCGGATTAGAGCCCTAATTTTTCATAGTGGGGAACCCATTGCTCTACAGTGCCTCAAATGAGGGTCCGCGAAAAATAGTTCGAGAGATACAGGATGTTGTGTCCGAGAAAAAATTGATTTTATATTTTGCGTGATAGATTCAAACCCCAAAACTTTTTCTACTGTCAATTCAGTTTAAATGAAATCATTCTCTCACCCACTGCACCCTACTTTTAGTAGTTTTATTGCATGAGCTAAATCAACATGATTCAGATCACAGGGTAGAATTCTGCAATAGAATGATGGAATAAGTTATCAGCATAGAAAGTTGTAATTTAGATTTTTTAATTCTGATAAAGCAACGTCACCCTGAAGGGAGATGTCAAACACCAGACGCTAAGTATTTGGGCTGGGAAGAAACCTCAATGTGCTACTTGAAAAATAAGGTCTACAAATCATAAGTTGATAATTTCGACGATTTGAGTATAAGGCACGAAGTTAATTTGATCATTCCAGAAACTAACCGTAAAATATCAACGAATTCTAAGATCGGAGTGTCAAGCGGTTGAATATGCCCATTTCGATCTTTTGAAGTGAAAAATTATTGAACATACATATGCATTGTTTTTGTTTAGTTTCAGCTTAGCTCTCTTGATTTCAAGTCAGTAAAGTTCTCCGAAAACAAATTCTTTAACATGATTTCAAAATCTATCATTTGGCGAGTTTATTCTAGATAGGTGCCAAATTACATAACTTTTCTTTATTTCCCGAATTTTATACTTACACTGAAATTTTGTTCGATCGCGCTGAAGAACAAACCAGATTGAAATATTTTTTGTTGGTTCACAATACTCCTCAGATAAATTGTAACTCAGCTTTTATTCCCTAGCAAGATTAAAAGGCGCAGAAGGTGAAGGGTGATTTCTTTGACAGCAGAAAGGTTTTCTTTCGAACTGAAGTTTACGAGACCAAGCGTTGAAAATTTTTCAATCTATCATAAAAAGAATAAAATAATTTTTTTCGAATTAAACAACCTGTTTTACGGGAACTATTCATCTTAGATCTCCACTATGGGACATTGCAGAACTGCTGAAACGTTTTTCCCAAAAAGTGAATTGGAAAAATTATGAATTTCATTCCTACGGTTACACTCGCACTGTTTAATACATTCATGATTTTATATACAAGAGTGTTTGAAACCTTTTTGGCCCATTTTCATATTTGCACTTCTAATTCACTAATGTACCTATTTTTCTACTACTGATAAGAATGTACAAAAGAATTTTTGCCCATAATGAAATATAAGTTATTCCAAAAATTTCTCCTTTCAGAACGTGAAGGTGGTCACAATTTGAATATCATAATAACCAAAGACTTGCTATCTTTAATAGCCAGCGTAGCTAAAACTTTGAATTCACACGGTGGTCATGTAATGATGATCGGTCAGAGCGGTATTGGACGTAAAGTAGCAGTTAAAATAGCATCGGCTCTGTATTCCACGAAATTGGTTGCACCCAGTTCGAGGAAACAGTCCCAATTGAATAGCGACCTAAAATATGTAAGAACCAAAATCCTTATTATTCCATTTATATAAGTTTTCCAATGAGAATTACCAACTACTGCAATTAAACTCATTAAACTCTATTAATGAAGTAATTGAAATTTTTTCTTTTCCAGGCTTTCCAGCAAGCGGGTATAGAAGGAGAAGAAGTTTATTTGCTTTTAGAAGATTATATACTTAAAGGAGAAAACATTTTAAGTTTGATTAACACACTATTATTATCTGGAGAGGTAACCAAAATGCATTTCTTTATGTCCACAAAGTCTATATAAAATATAAAAGTTATGTTCTGAAATATCGCTTGCAATGTTGCCAATTATTTTTATTTAAATGGAAATTATTTCGCATTCGATTGATTTTCTAGACAAACAATCATTTGCATTCTACTCAAATTTGGAACTCAGAGGTGATGTCTACGAATACAGTAATATTAAAATTTGAGTGGACAATTTTCGAACATTGTATAGTCTTAGTTACTGGAGCAATGCTTACGATACCCATACAAACAATGGGGATCATGCTGCCGCCACTCGATCCCTTTGTAGAAGAAGTGTTCAGCACGCTTACACACTGTGGATGATCTATCGTTCGTGAGATGGAGGAGGTGATACGTCATATTTGGTACAGAGGAACCACTACGATGCATCTGCTACAAGCAAGATCCGACATCATGCCAGTTCAGCTCATTTCTGACAAGCCTTGCACCATATCACCACAGGGTGAAATTTCACTTCAGAAGGTACTATCAAAATCTACAGGACCAGTCAAATAACATAATACGGGAATGGTTTGAAGTGTACTTGAGATATTTGAACATCGAACATGGACTATGAAGTGACACATCAGTATCTTAGACAAAGATCTGATAGGCCTGACCAAAGCCGCAACAGATAAAACCCGAAGGAAGATGGAGGATAATCTTCAGTGGCTACACAGATAGTAGACAACCAATTCTACCTTTGCTTACAAATCAAGTATCTTTTAGGCTAACAATAGAATGGCATCAAGCACTGATAGAACCTGCTCTCATCAACAATATGTCTGTATATTGGATGAAGAGCACAACAGTACAGAAACAACATTGAAGTGGACTAGGTAGCTGAAAGGGCGATTAAACGAGCAAGAGCTCAATTGCTCAAAGACCTTGCCCTACAAGAGTTAAGAACGCAATGGGATGAAGTAGAAATCTAAATGCTAGCTAGAGACCTTCTGGAGTATTCCAACAGTGGAATATTAGTAAATGTCAAGATACATATTTTGATGGATGACAGGCGTACAAACTACATACATTTTCCACAAAAGAAACACTTCCGTGTCTCAAAAAAGGAGACAAGCCTCTCTGCAGGGCATACAGGTAGATGGAGGAAACAATGGAGGATCTATTTGAATGTGAATGCCAGATTGTAAATACACACTGGACATCTTCTTCGAAATATTAGGATTACTGAAACTATTGTTCAAATGAAAGAGAGGGAACTGAATGGGGCCTAGGTGCAATGGTATATGCCTCGTTCTAATATGAATGATCTTGCGTTTCTCTCAAACCTTAATCCAAACGACCAGGATACTTCAATTACACCTAGCACCCTTACCTAACCCTTCGGCCTCAATAAAATAAAACTATTCCAATAAAAACATTCGAAATATTTCAGGTGCCTGGCTTATATAATGCAACTGAACTGAATTCTCTCGTGATGGGTCTTGGAGATCAAATGTCAAGAGCAAATTTCGAGGGTAGTCCCATTCAATTCTTTATCGAACGTAAGTTCATTTCGGTACAATAATTTTAAGCAATCCTAATTCGAGACTTGCAGGAATAAAGCAACATCTCCATGTAGTAGCTTGTGTAGATGTTGACAACGAAGATCTTCAAAATATTTTCGAAAGCTGCCCCGGATTTATATTTCACAGTACAATCATTTGGAAGGATAAGTTGAGTCAAGAAAGTTTAGCCAGTTTACCCAAAATGATGATTGATAGGTAGGTACATATCGAAGTGGTTTATTTATAATCATATTGATATTTATTATTATTTTTTACAGATACAATTCTGATGAAAAGACATTTCAAATTCAACAAAGCAATTATTTCCCAAATATATTCAATATTGCCAACACTAAACTCCGAAATCCCAGAAAATATATCCAAATGATAAACCTTTATGTTAGTTTATATCAGGAGAAAATGAGTGGGATTCTATCTAAGCAAACTAAATTACAGGTAAAACTGTCGACAAATGTTTTTCAGGTTTTCATAACAATCTTCTGTTCAACAGGCTGGCGTTAGAAAACTCACAGAAGCGAAACATCTGGTTTCAGAACTTAAGCAGAAGGCTGCAGTCCAGGAGGAAAGACTTGCTGAGAAACAGAAGAAGGCAAATGCTGCTCTGGATATGATAAGCAATACAATGAAAAATGCGAACGTTCATAAGGAGCAAATGGAATCATTGAAATTGAAAACCGAAGAAGAAAATCAGCAACTTATAAAGAGGTGATTGATGATTTATTCTTCATAGATTTGCGCTCTTTATTTATATTTCGGCGAGAGATACATTTTTACTCATGAAAGCTATCTGTCTGAAAGATAGATTATTGCGTTTGAAGATTCTAATTTATATAGTTAATTCTGGTTTGTTCCTGGACTCCCCATTCGACCACTTAGTTATGATCCAGCCAATAAAAGACCAAAAATATTGTTAACATTGAAGTGCTAGATGAATAGATTAGTTAATAAATAGAAAATAACTACAATTTGCGTATAAACTTGTATTTGTAATAAAAATTGAACCGCATTTTATATATTTCCCCAGAAAGAAAGAAATTGAAGAAGAATTGTCTGATGTTGAGCCATTGATAGAAGAAGCAAGGACAGCCGTTGGAAAAATAAGACCAGAATCTCTAAGTGAAATCAGATCGCTACGTGCACCACCAGAAATCATTAGAGATATACTCGAAGGTGTTCTTCGCCTCATGGGAATCCAAGACACGTCCTGGAACAGCATGAAAAACTTTTTGGCCAAGAGAGGGGTGAAAGAAGACATCCGATCGTTCGACGCAACCAGAATAAATACAGATAATCGGCAGGCCGTTGAAAGGTTGATGTCGATGAAAAGCGATTCTTTCAACCCAGTTTCAGCGAAGAGAGCCTCTGTCGCGGCAGCACCTTTGGCCGGTTGGGTTTCTGCAAATGTTAAGTATTCCCACGTGCTCGACAAGATCAAACCTTTGGAGAAAGAACAATATAAGCTGAAGCAGTAAGTATATTCTGTCGATCTGAGAATGTTATGTCAGCTAAGAGGTTGTTAGTTTGCGTAGTGCAAATCTTTATTTATTGAAGCTTTCTCATAATTCCGCTTATATAATTCTCATTTTGTTTCTTAGTTTTTGTCGAAAACGCCATAATCTAGTAGGTTCTTTAGGAGTCTGAGAAGTTTACTTTAAACGTACTTTCTCATGTGGGTAAGTTATAAATCGGTCTCCTGTCATAATATGCCAAGAGTAAGATTATTTCTAGAAAACATTTTTCACGAAGTAGATAACTTTTTGAAAGTTTTTGTGAAAAGTTCATGAGGATAAACTTGTTCAAGAAGAAATATTTCTTCGAGAGGTGCTGGTATCTGAAATCTCAAACGTATGAACATTTGAATAAAAGGAGTCAATTGGATGCACCATCATGTCCAAACAATCATCAGTCAGTTTGGGTTTTTACACAGAAGTTTTTCAACTATGCATTCTTCAGTTAATCCCAGAATTGTATTGCATCTTTAAATAATATATTCGCACCTATGTTTCCTCATTCTACATTCTGCTTACAAATTTTCTTAGACATCTTTTATCATTCTCAAATTATATTTGGTACATTTGATCATCTCTCATAACACCTTCTATATTTTAGAAACCTAAACTCAGCAGAAGCTCAACTTGGCGAACTTAATGCTGATCTATCCGATGTGGATGCTACTGTTGCCAAACTTAAGGCACAACTATCATCATTCACCAAAGAGGCAGCTGAAATCGAAGTTGACTTAAATAAAGCTCAGCAAACCTTGGCAACAGCCGAGGCACTAGTTGATAAACTCAATGACGAATTTGAAAGATGGCAAGAACAGGTAAATCCAATTGAAACATATAATTTGACGAAATTTACTTCTGAGTCATATTTGATTTCAACATATTATCGACGATTTTAGTTAAAAGAGCTATCGCTTGAAGAAGGAAAGCTTCCTGTGAACTGTCTAGTATCTTCTGCTTGCATCACATTTTTGACTGTCGAAAACGAGAACGAAAGAAGGTGAGTTTTTGTGAAAGAATAAGTAATAAAACTTCAGTCGATCAACCAAATCTTCATGTTAGACAGAACATATTCTAATGTGTGTGTTCACTCGCTTCTTGAAGAGTGCCAAATTGTAAGTTATCGAAACGGTGTTTGATGAAACCGAATTCCACAGCTCACTAGCTCTGTAAACACTCGAATGTTTATAGAGAGAGGTACGTAGCTGTGCTAGTGGATTGTCTACTGATGAGAGTTTTCCGCAAACCTGGTTTTTCATTGGAACTGGATTATTTCCGGAACCAAGCCTTTCACTTTTTTAGAACATTTACCATGAAAGTATCTTTAAAAAATAGAAATATCAGTAACCTGCTGCCTTCGAGTGAGAGATTTGAGATCACGCATGATCTCCGAGTGGTTCATGGGGCGCACTGCTTTTTTCTGGACACTATCCAATAGGTATAATGAATATTTGGATGCAAACCCCACACATAGGAAAAGTATTCCAGACCAGGTCGCACCTGTGCCTTGTATACAAGCATCAGCTAAGATGACGTAACTTACTGCTTAACACTATGAAGAAAACTGAGTTTAGCAGAAGCAGATTTGACAATGGCTGACACATGGTCATGCCAGCAAACTCCTGTGTTGAATGTGATGCCGAGTAGGTGCATGTTCGTTTCTAAGGAAATTTGATGTCCTTGCATGATCAGAGGAGGTTCTCCAGCGGTGACTTTTCTGGAGAACGTTGTTGATTGCTTCTTGTTAGCGTTAAAATTGACCAAGTTCAACCGGTCCCACTCTGATATCTTCTCCAAGTCTGAATTCAGTGACATGCTCTGTTGATACCTTTATCGGTTTGGGTCCTCAATTATATGACGCTGACTAGAAAATTAGAACACCGGAGTACAGTCGTTCGCAAACCCAAATATTCTTGTTTCAATGGAGTAGAGCATAGAGATCTGAAAAAAAGAGGTGACCAGAGTATGGAACCCTGAGGTACTCCTGCATTAACTTGAAAAGATTCACTCGTTACATCACCTGAATCGATCTACTGAAGAGAAATCTACTAATCCAACCACGCAATTTTTCGGGAAGTCCATATGCGATTAGTTTATTTATTAAGGCTGTATGCCAAACACTGTCGAAGGCCTTTGGGATATAAAGAGCAATAGAAAATGGATTCGCCAAGCTTTTCGATTGTTGATGTCCACATGTACGTAACGTTTGCATGTAGGTCACCTGATGTTGATTGTTGTTTAAGGAAATCTTTTTGATGATATCCTGCAACCCGAGTTATTTTATGAGCTCATCGTTTATCACTCTTTACATGACTTTCGACATAATGGGCAACATACGATTGGACTGTGATTTTGAGGTAGTCATTTCTCCCTTTTCTTTGGAAGCAGGTATATTCTCGCAACTTTCCAACATTCTGAAAATGTCTGGTTTTCATACTAAATGCGAAACGGACGATTAAAAACAGGTGCTAACTCTGGTGTAGTTTTTGATTCCTTTTATTATAGGGTATCATTTTTGAAGCATCTTTTGTTAAGTCCTACCTAAAATTAACCACCGTTGATGGATTTTTTCAATCAAAATTTTCTTTGCTTAGACTTGAGTTAAATTATGACTTTTTTAATTCAACGAAAAACGTGTTAATTTTGAAGGCAACGTACTTTTGATGCTATTTTACAAAAAGAGCGCTCAAGAATCACTTGTCAACTCAATACAACTAAATTGTCAAAATTTTTCTTCAAATACGAGTAGGGAAAGCGGGGAATTACGCGCACCTAAGGAAAAAGGTTCGGTAAAATTTATCAGAGCGTAGAAAAATCTTCAAAATTTTTCCAGGTAAGGATACATATTCCCTTCATTTGTTACACTATTCGAGAAAAAATTACTGCTAACGATATAAAAAATACAAAACATAATTCATAAGTACCCGATTATGCGGAATTACCCCACATGTTGGGTAATACTTCGGGCCATGTGGTAATTCTGCATAGATGAGAACCATAAAATATAAATTTTATTAAGAGAAACGAAAAATACAAATTTTCTAAAAGAGACAACTGAAAAATGGATGATGCTTGAAATAATGTTTTTAACGGTCAGTCATTTTCCATTTTTTTTGTCCTAATTTCAGACACAAATCACATGTGTAGTTGACTGCTGATTCCCAACCACTACATTCTGCGTGAGACCAAAATGAACAGATAGCACAGCGATACCAAATTTCCTTGTAACGTCTGAACTCACCACAAACTATGCAAACAGCTAAATCATGGGATGGGTTCATTATCGTCATAATTGACTTTCATCCCAACTTTCAGATTCCGAATCATCAAATTGAAGTTTTCTCACCTTTTTTTTCATTTAAGCAGGTTTTTTTTGTACAATCGGTTTTTCCACTCTTTCAGCCTTTTTCTTTCCATTCTTTTGCTTTTTTATTTCTTCAGCTTCTTTGTTCTGATTTTTTTTCTCCTGTTTTTCTCTAAAACCGATTTCAGAGGTGTAGATGTTAATATCTCAGAATGTTGCTTTGCACGTGATTTGTTAGTTCGATTTGTTTTCAATATTGGAACTGGTACTAGAGTTTCTATGGGCACATCAAATCCTTGACTCGTTTCCGATGATCCAGGTATTAAATCAACTGGAGTATCAATATTGACTTCCGTTTCGTTCAAATTGATAGGTATTCTGATCGCTGTAGAATCAGAAGGTCCATTTAGACCAAAGTCATCTTCAGAAAATTTGTTCGGTTCAAAGGGCCATATTCCTGCAGTAGGAAAGCCAGATATGCCTTTATCCATTGTTGCAACTTTCACATATGCTTCATCAAAAATAGCAGCAAATGCATAATGGGTAATTTTTTCATGGCCATGAGTTCTGAGGTATAAGTCACATTCTCGGTTCAAAGCATTTTTAAGTGGCCCGAAAAAGGTTAAGTCGAGTGGTTGCAACTTGTGGGATGTATGGGGAGGTAGGGAGGGATACCATGATAATGCCATGTTTTCTGCAGAAGTTGTGTATATCTAAGGAAATATGGCTTCCATGGTTATCCAAGATAAGGAGCACGGGGTCATCCTCCGTGGTTTTTACGTGAAGTTAAAATGTTGCATCCACTCAAAAAACAAATCTTCGTTAATTTAGCCATTTTTGGGCATCTGTATATTGCCCCAACAGATCCTTCTCTCGTCAGCTGGGCATTCATACGAGCCCTCGGAAATATAAACATCGGTGGGATGAACTGCCCTACTGCACTAAAAGCACAGGCCACTGTTACATTTTTCTCTCTCTCCCAAGAGATGACAGAGCCCACTTGCTTCTGTCTTCTTGGCGCCAAAATTTTTGCTTCTATACAGTCGAAATTTCCGTTTAATCAACGTTAAACATTCGCCCTTCACGGAATTTAAACTTTTCAATAACTGACAGCAGATTGCAGAAAAATCTATCAACCCCAGGCTTATTAAATGTACCAATACGATTTAGGCTGGTGCCCTCAGGTTTTCGGAGGCTGATTTGTGGATTACGTTTCAAAAATAGATCAAGCCAATCTTGACCAGCAATTTCTCTCATGGCTGAAACGGTGTTTCATTTTGTTCATTTCAGCAAACCAGTATGCTAAGCGTCCTAATTCAGGTTGGCGTAATTCCAAAAAACATTAGCTAATTTTATGACATGAATAGCTATAGCGTTTTTTGTTCCTCATTGAAAACAGGATTCCTTCCCATTCGCAATTTGTAAATCTGATTCGCTTTCAATTTGTCCCGAAGAGTGCTTTCTGGAATATTCAAAGAACGACCTACCTCCCTCACTTTTCGGCCAGATCGCACCACAGTGAATGCTTCTTGCAGTGTGGATTCCAGCCCGAAAAAGGTTAAGTCGAGTGGTTGCAACTTGTGAGTTGTATGGGGAGGTAGGGAGGGGTCATGTCTTCTGCAAAAGTTGTGTATATCTAAGGAAATATGGCTCCCATGGTTATCCAAGATGAGGAGCACGGGGTCATCCTCCGTGGCTTTTACGTGAAGTTGAAAATGTTGCATTCACTCAAAACACAAATCTTCGTTAATCCAGCCATTTTTTAAGCATCTGTTTATTGCCCCAACAGGTCCATTTCTCGTCAGCTGGCATTCATACGAGCCCTCGGAAATATAAACATCGGTGGGATGAACTGCCCTACTGCACTAACAGCACAAACCAATGTTACATTTTCCCAAGAGATAACAGAGCCTACCTGCTTTTGTCCTCTTGACGCCAACATTTTTGCTGGTTTCTGTACAGTCGAGATTCCTGTTTAGTATAAGTTAAACATTCGCCCTTCACTGAATTTAAACTATTCAATAACAGGCTTACTGAATGCAGCAATACGATTTAGGCTGGTGTCTTCAGGTTTTCGGAGGCTAATTTGTGAATTACGTTTCAAAAATAGATCAAGCCAATCTTGACCAGCAATTTTTCTCATGGATGAAACGGTTTTTAATTTTGTTCATTTCAGCAAACCGGTATGCTAAGCTCCTTAATTCAGTTGGCGTAATTCCAAAAAAAGCATTAGCTAATTTAATGAAATGATTAGCTATAGCATTTTCTTGTTCCTCATCGAAAACATGCTTCCTTCCCATTTGCAATTTGTTACTCTGATTCCCTTTCAATTGGTCCCGAAGTGTGCTTTCTGAATATTCAAAGAACGACCTACCTCCCTCACTTTTCGGCCAGATCGTACCGCAGTGGATGCTTCTTGCAGTGTGGATTCCAGCCATTCGTTCTTTTCCGATTTTCTGATGCACTCACAAGGCATATTATGGAATCTGGAACAAACAATTATGATTCGTTTAAAAATTAATTACCCCTACGTAAATCCGCGGTATAACCCCAAGCAGCATCGGATCACATAACCTATTCATAGTCATAACAAACTTAATATATTTAAATGTATATAGCAGGCTAATTATTTAGATATAACAAGTGAAATCTTTATGCGAAATTTATATAAAACACAATTAATATTGGACACTTACCTCTTATTTAAGTTTGAATCGAAATTACTTAGAAACGATAGAAAGCACACCACTCACCATAGCATATAAACACGTTGTGCAATTCAGCCAGCAGTAACAGCGGTTATTGGGCAGGTGACTAGTGGATGGCATCACAAGTCTGGAGTTGAAAAAAATATTTGGTGGCTACGATAAGGCTGTGCGCGGTATTGCCAAGGTACGGTATTCCCTCGCTTTCCCCTACCTATTTTGTATACTCTATAAGAACCGTATTCTAAATTAGTATTGACTGGGTCCTTCAGCGCAGACACCCGGTAGATAAGAAACCATGCGTGTATAAGTTATAATCTTCCATAACTTGCCCGTTAATCACTAACTCCATTCGCACTTAGTTTTTGCGCAAAAACTATGTGTTTCTATACTCACAATGTTAACAGTTTCTTTCGCGTGAATTCTTTGTACGGCCTTTATAGACTATAGAACGCCTATAACAGGAGTTTTCAGCCAGGGGAGCGTAGTGGAATACCAGGGAGGGCGTAATCGGTACGTTTAATTTCTGGAAATAGTACTTAAGCGCAAATCACACTAAGCCCGCCGGGCTTGAAGGTGGTGCTTCGAGGAGTCATGACGGAGCAGACTGAAGAGGAGATCGCCGAGGACCTGGAACAACAAGAATACCCGACAACAAAAGTGAGGATGAAAGGAAGGAACGGCCACCCAGCCCCACTGGTACTAATCGAAATAGAGAAGAGCTACAAGAGTATCTTCAACAACCTGAAGTTCTGCTTCGGAATGTCGATACAAGTGGAGAGCCTAAGATTGAAATCAGAAGTCATACAATGCCCCGATGCCAGCTATTTGGACACGCCCAGAGGAACTGCCACGCTTCATTCAAATGCCTTAAATGCGGAGACGATCACATGACAGCAGAATGTAAGAAGCCAAGGACATCAGCACCGAAATACGCCAACTGTGGAGGAGAGCATCTATTAAGCAACGTCAACTGCCCAAAGAACCCGAACAACCCGAAGAATCGACCGACGGAAAAACTCGCACCAGCGCCAGCACCAGCGCCAGCACCACCTATGAACTTCTGGACAAAAAGGGCGGAGGAGAAGAAGGCTGCCGACCAAGCGAAAAGGACCGAACACAAAGATGACCAGAAACCAAAGGAGGAAAAGAAAACGACTGATACAAGAGGACCCCAGATGAAGACGAACTAGCGATGATTCTAGGACGAATGGCCATCCAATTCAATGCGACAAATGCAACGACAGAACAAAGAACAAAAGATGAAATTTTTAGAAGAACAGTGCAAGCTCATTCAGCTATTCAACAGGAAATAGATTTATGGAGAGACAACTTACAATAGCATTCTGGAACGCAAACTCAATCGCCAACAAACGACATGAACTGACGACCTACCTAGAGGAGAAGAAAATCGACATCAAAGCCATATTCAACAGCAACACGCCAACCATCGCAGCTGGGGACTTGAATGCCAAGGATTCGGACTGGAACAGCAGAAAAACGAACAAAAGCGGAAGGATACTGAAGACAGTCACAGAAAGGAACAACGTCATCGCAATAAGGCCAAGGGAACCAACACACCTGCACGCAGCCACAGGAACCATGGACAAACTGTACATCGCACTCATGAAGAACATAACATGGAACTACAAGATGGAAATGGAAATCAACACACTGGAAGAAATCATCACACAACTAACGACGAAGACAACCGACCAGATGGAAAACCACAAAAACAAGGAGATCAACCAAATAATGGAACTACAACCGAGGGCAACAGGAAAGAGGACATCCCTAGTACAATGGAAGAGAAAACAACAGGCCAGCATAAATGCTCCAGAACATAAAAGAAGGAGGATAACCAACCAGTAGAACCCCAGGACAAACCAAGGAGATGTAAAACAAGCGAGATGAAGAGGAACAAGGATAGAAATTCGACCCTCACCAAAATTCAAGGATCTACGCGAAGCCCGCCGGGCCGCCGGCACAACCCGTCGGCCTGTATGAAAAGAATCAAATCAAAGACAAAAAGTTGCCGACATATGACCTCGGCCCGGCGGACTCAGTGTGTATTGCGCTCTACATATACAAGTTTCGACAAGTCACAACACGACACTCACGCACATCCCCGCCCTACCTTCCCCCTTGCATCCATCTCTCACTCGTAAAACAATTGGGAACATTTGCGGATCGTACTCGTACTGTCAGTACTTAGTTCGTTCGCTCCAAGTTGCGTTTTTGTTAACATATATTTAAATGTGAAATTGTTTGTGAGATATTCAGAAGTGAAGTGTCTTCACTTTAATAAAAGGTAAGTTTCTAAAGTTATTGTGTCATTGAATCGCAATAGTATTCAAATAATTATTTTAATCACTTTTTTATCTATTCAACCATATTGGCAGAGGCGATAAAATTTTGTATTGAGATTGAGATACCTAATTCAGTAATAAAGTAATTATTTTTTTTAATTTTATCTCGCAAGTATTTGTACGGAATGGGTTACATTCTGAACATTTATGTAGGTTCGAACGCCGCTGCTGCGAAATACGCCGCGCTGGTGCGATATTTTTTCCACAACCACACAGGTTCGAATGATCATAGACTTGAATGACGTTATTTCGTAAAACATTTTCACTGCCACATCATGTTTTCGAATTTCGATTTTAAGGATTCGTACGTATGAGGCAGTGAAAATGTTTTTCGAAACAACGTCATTCGCGACTAGGTACTTCACTCAAGCCTAGTATAAATGTGTATGTACTATTGTTACAGATTAGAAATGGCAGCTAAAAAAGAAAGTTTTCGGAAGATTATATTAAACTTGGATTTACCTTCATAGAAAAAGACGAGCTACAATTGCCGCAGTGTGTAATATGCATGAAAGTTTTGAGCAATGATAGCATGAGGCCCACTCGCCTTGAGAGGCATTTGAACCAGCAACATCCTACTCTGGTTTCGAAATCTAAAGAGTTTTTTTCATCCAAGGCAGAATCACTCAAGCGCATGAGATTGGATAAGTCAGGAAGTTATCATGCAGGTGTATCAAAACATCTCAAAGCTTCATTTGAAATAGCTTTTTTGATAGCAAAACAAAAATACCACACACCATCGGGGAGGATTTAATCAAACCATGTATCCTTAAAACCACGAAAATAATATTAGGAGAACAATCAGAGCAACAAATTAATTTCATATCTCTCTCTAATAACACTGTCAAGCGAAGAATCGACGATATTACATCAGACATAAAATTACAAATTATAAATAAAGTCAAACTATCACCATTTTTTGTCATTAGTTGTAATGAGTCCACAGACATCGTTAATTGTGCACAACTTAATTACTGACTTGGATTGGATTAAACTTATTGGACTATGCACAGACGGCGCTCCTGCAATGATAGTTTCACGATCAGGCTTGGCTCAAAAACTTAAGGAAAAGAACCCCGCCTTAGTTAGTACGCATTGTGTTATTCATCGGGAAGCTTTGGCTTCGAAAACTTTGTCACAGAATTTATGCCAGATTTTAAACTCTGCCATAAAGATCGTTAACTACATCAAAAATAGTGCATTGAACAGTCGGTTATTCACTTTGCTTTTGCTCCTATTCCACACAGAAGTGCGCTGGTTGTCAAAAGGCAACATGTTAACTCGCCTTTATGAATTAAGAGGTCATCCTCTTTCTTGAATTTAAAGAAAATTAAAATTTCAGTGGAAGCTGGCCTATTTAGCTGATATTTTTGAGGCCCTGAATCAGCTAAACTTGAAACTTCAAAGCAGAAATGGCAATTTGATTAGTAACTATGATCATATTCAAGGTTTCATATTGAAGCTTCAACTTTGGAAAAATAACATTTTCTTTTTCACGGCTATCCGAAGCGATTAATGATCAAAAACTGGATAATGATTTGAAATTTGAAATAGAAACTCATCTACAAACATTGGAAAATGAAATTCACCTGTACTATCAAGATGTTAATTCCGAGTCGCCAATATGGCGCATGACCAGAAACCCATTTGTTGTCGATGTCTCAGATTTGCCTGAAGATGTTCAGGAAAAATTTCTAGAAATGAAGGCTGACTCGACCATGAAAGATGACTTCCATCTCTTGACATTAGAGAAATTTTGGGTCAAACGATTGCTTGTTAATCCCAAAATTGCTTCACTTGCTTTGAGAATAATTATTCCATTTTCGACTACATATTTATGTGAGACAGGTTTTTCAGCTTTGGTTTTAATAAAAACTAAACAGCGAAATCGTCTTGCCGTCGATAGCGATTTAACCATTGCTCTAGCAAAGACTGAACCCAGAATCGACATACTGGTACAGAACATGCAAGCTCAAGTATATATATATATAAGTGTATATATATATATAAGTGTATATACATATATCTTCTCTTATTAGATCCTTAAAACATAAATATCTACAAATATCTGTATGGAACTCTTTTTTTAATTTTAATTCAAATTACTCAAACCACTTAATAAAAGAAAACCATTCATTCAATAAAACTTTGACATATTACATATAAAATCGAAGAGTTTAAAATTAGATCTCCTAGAAGCATTAGAAATAAATAGATACAAACATTCGGACAAGCTTTTGAATGAACAGGTAGATGTGAATTATTCACACCTACTTAACTACTCACCATCCACATTTACTCTCTCTCATCCCATTCCAATTGCTAGAACATATATTGCAATAGGTTTGTGAACAACTTCGGGAAATAGTATAACCCTGTCTTACTCCACGTCCGATCCTGAATTTTTCTGTAGAATTGTGAAGGCACACTTGTGAAGTGGCATGCTCATATATATATTTAATGATGGCAGTGTATCTATGATCTATTCTACAGTCAGCCAACGCTTTGAGCATAATCGCCTGTATCACGGTATCGAAGGCTTTCTCGTAATCCACGAATATGAGAACCAGAGGCAAGTTGTACTCTATGCTCTTTTCAATCAAAGTCTTGAGAGTTTGGAGATGATCATTAACACCAAATGTTGCCCGAAATCCGGCCTGCTCTCGAGGTTGGTAGATGTCCAGTTTGTTTGTGAGGCGCTTTGTTATTATTTTGGTGAGGAGTTTGTATAAGTGCGATAGAAGGCTTATAGGTCTATAGTTCGAGAGATTTGTGGGGTCTCCTTTCTTGTACATAATTGTTATTATAGCATTATGCCAAGACTTTTGCTTCAGCTAAACATTTATTGAAAAGTTTTGTTATTTCACGAATCAGAGTTTCACCGCCTATCTTCAAAGCCTCCGCAACTACTCCATCTTCCCCTGGAGCTTTGTTGTTTTTCATATCTGATAGTGCCTTTCGGACCTCATCAGCTGTTATTTCTGGGAGGTCCTCCGAACTCTGATTCATAACATGAGGTATGCGATTGTCTTCCTCGTTCTCGCGATTCAGGCTTCGATACAAATTGGAGTAAAAGTCCTCGACAACCTTCACTATTTCGGCTCTATTTGTTTTAATTGAACGATATGGATCCATTAGTTTGTGAATGTTACGTTTTCCCAATAAAGTCGTCCATAAGTTACTACTTACCTTGTTTAATTAGTTTTTAATTACCTTTCATACTAACTGTACAATGGCTCGGTGTGGATTTTCCTGTTATTCATCCAACTTCTTCTATGATTTGTTTATAATACCATACTCTTCATTCTGTTTGTCATTCTTGATAAAGCTGCTGTGTCAGCGAAACGTCGTCGAATTTTTTCAAATAAAGTGTAAATTAAAGTTAAACCTTGTGTTTTTTATCTCATTCAAATAAATAATATAGTTGTAAAAAAATGTGTGTTATTAATAATTTTTAACTTAAGAGGGCATGAGAATATTATTTTTGAAATGGAGAGGCTCAGTGAAATAAAGGTTGGGAAACCCTGGCCTATAACGTGCATAACCCATTCAGATTTTCAGAAAGGACTTATATATATATATATATATATATATATATATATATATATATATATATATATATATATATATATATATATATCATCTAAAAACAATTATAACTCCCATATGTTTTTCTCAGGTTATTTATTACAAGATGGTTGAAAGAATTGGGTGAGAACTCATATGATTTCGAGCAGTTCATGTCTACGAAGAGGGAACAAATGCAGTGGCAGGAGAAGGTCTTCCTAACGATAAATTATCTATTCAGAACGCTATTATGATAACAAAGGTGAGATGATTTGATTAATTCACTAATATGAATTATTTTTAATATTGTGATTTTTAAGTCGAATATAATTCCCCTACTGATCGATCCAACATCCAGTGCTGTGAACTGGATCAAAAAATATGAAGCATAAACAGATCGAGTTCATAACACAAGATACTCCAAATTTCAATAATACGTTAGAACTCTCTGTGAGGTTAGTAATACTTTATAATAATGAAAGAAGTGTTTGAATAAATTCATCAAATTTTTCATCATTTTAAGATTTGGGAAAGTACTGATTGTCGAAGAAGTTAATAATGTTTCGCCTCTTCTGTTGTGCGTGTCGAGAAAGAATTTTATACAACAAGGTAATTGAAATCTTTTGTTTTCATTAAATTACTGCAACAACAAACGACATATCAGTTAATCAAAAATTGATTAATTACAGGCGAACGACGTCTTATTTCTATGAATGGAAAATCAGTAGATTATCATAATGACTTCAGACTTATTCTCAGCAGCAGAAATGAACAGCTAAAAATCCCTGCGGACTGCGCCGCTTTCATTTCTCCTATGAACTTTTCAATCACTCACGCCGGTTTTACAGAGCAACTTATTTCGGCAACCATCAGACACGAAAATCCCCAACTCGAGGAACGTAAGAAAGAACTAGTCCGCAAAACGGAGGAACTACAAGTGAAACAGTTTCATCTCCAGGAACAACTTCTAGAAGACATGGCAAATTCGACCGGAGATATTTTGCAGAATGCTAAACTCATTGAGTCTCTAAACGAGACAAAAGCTAGCTTCGTGGCTGTGTCAAAATCCATAATTGAACAAGCTGAAATTGAAAGGAAACTGGAAGATGAATATGATGTTTATAGACATCTCTCCGCATTTGGAAGCGGATTATTTTTTGCAGCGAACGAATTTTCAAAATATAATGTTTTATATACGATCTCTGCTTCATCATATACAAGACTTTTTCTTAAATCTGTAGAATCTTTTCAGACTATGTCAGATAATACAGACCTACAAAAAAATCATGTGATCGATACTGTGTATTCCTTTTTGGCTAGAGGCATTTTCAAAGAAGACCGAATGAAATTCGGCTTGCATCTTATGCAAAGGATGTTTCCAGATAAAATTCCACCTAATGTAAGTGACGTCAAATCCGCCTTTGAATAGTATTAAAGGGATAATGGTGTAGCAAAATGATTATGGATATCAATTGGTTTTAGGAATGGAAAGTATTTCTGCAGTATGATATATCCGAATCGAAGCTAGATCCACAAAGTATTCCTGAATGGATACCTAAAAATCTAGTTTTTGGTGTACAGAATTTACAATTCGGAATGCCAGAACTATTCACTAATTTGCGACTAAGCGAACAAAGTTTGTGGAAAAACTTTATGCTATCAGATGATGGAGAGATGCATATTCCCAATCATTGCAAGTTGACAGACTTTCAAAAAGTGCTCCTTACTCAGGCTCTTCGACCAGATAGGGTCTACGCCACGATTTCTCATTGCACAAATCACCTTACAGGTAAGAAAGTGTTAAAAACATTTATATACTAATATTATCTCAATATCGATAAAACTGAAAGATCCATCTTCGTAGGAATGTTTCACTGATGTAATACAAGTTACATCTGCAGTACTGCAGGGTACCATTTTTGCCGCACTACTCTTTTCTATATCTATAAATTCCTTACCTAAAAATCGACATCAAGAGCGGTGATGTTAGTGAACAACTGTGATAGTGGAAATCAAACTTCCATTCCATTTTGATAATTTTCGGCTGTCGTGATAAATCATTCTATCGAGAAACGCCTTTTACTCTCATCTGCCTACTATGGTGTCATAATCATCTGCCATTATGATTCATTGTCAGTACTCCAACTTGTTATCAACCACCCTTGAGGCTGGTAAAGGGTGGTTTGAATCGGGACTTGCCTCTTCTAAGGATCGAAAACGTTTTTTCAAATATTTGAGGCCCAATATCAATTCTTAACTAACCTTGTCTCGAGTCCAGAACAAACATGGTCACCTGTGCACTATTTCACTAGAAACCGCAAATGTCTTATCTGAAACGTTCTCAGCTTCCTTCTCAGACGATCCAGACATTATTCCCAGTCTAAGCATCATCAGATCCGTTCCTGCTATCCAATTTTTCACCAGTGACGTTGAAGAACATCTTGAACGCATTAAAGCATCTTCCGCGCCGTGTTACGTGGTATTTCTACCGCAACCTTAAAAAACTGTGCTTCGTTACTGGCTCCACCTTTGTCCCATATTTTTTACAAATCCTTCTCATTCATTCTTTTCCTTCCTCTATGCTCTGGTGACGCTAATTTTCAAGAAAGGAGATAAATTGGATGCCGAAAACTACCGCCTAATCAGTTTGGTCCCGATTGTGGCTAAAATACGAGTTCACAAATTTGCACTGACGAACCCTATCATACCAGACAACCAATATGGTTTTATGCCTGGTCGTTCTGTGATTACAAACCTGCTAAAATGCATCAACCATTGGAGTTCGATGCTTGACAAACAAGTTCTTGTCGGCGTGATTTACTCTTCTCGAGCATTCGACCGTGTCCTGCACAAGAGACTCTTACCTAAACTGGAACATCTGGGTTCAAGAGGCAACTTGCTGCTATGGATGTGACATTCTGGAGCGATCGAACTTTTCGCATTAAAGTTGGTGATGCTTTGTCGGTTCCCAAACTAGTCATCAGTATTGTCCCTCATGGATCGGTTTTGGGGCCTTCTTGTTTATTTTAAACACCTCCGGTCTGTCCTGTTCGCATAATTGAGAATGTTCCATGTTCTCCGACGATATCAAGGTCCGCAACAACCCGCTTGCATGCAGTGACGTGATTCAGAATGACTTCGACAATATTGTGAACGGGTCAAAAGAATGGCTCTTGCCGTTAAGATTCTCTAAGTTTATGGTCATCCATATGGGTAAAGTCAATCCTCTAAAGCAATATGTACTTTCAGGGTCCATTACCCAACCTGAAATCCGGCATTCTGACTTAGCCATCATTATTAACTGACGATCTCTCTTGGTCTGATCATGTTCTACAAGCTGCCAACAAAGCAGAAAAGTTTCTGTACTTGTTAAACAGATCCTTTTCTGAGTGTGATTGGAGCACTTGTAGTACTCTTTACAAAACGTTTGTCCATTCTATACTTAAGTTTGGCGATCCCGTATGGAGTCCGTGACTTACACTAGACTCAAACCTTCTCAAAAGTATCCAAAGCCGGGCCATCAAGATTTCGTACTGTTACATCCGTCCCAGCTATGAGGAGAGACTATGAGTGAAGGGTATTTCAATTTTTGCTGACCGTCGTAAGCGTGGGGACCCCATTATTATATACCGAGCCCTAAACAGTGTTTGATGTGAATCCTAGTTCACTTTTCCCCATGAATACCGACGCTCGTTTAAGGAGTCATAACTCTAAACTCCTGGGGAAAATTTCAGATTACATGTCGGGAGAAGTTTCTCTGCAATCGTGTCTTCCTGTGGTATAACTGTAATAGAGTAAATGTGGCGATTGAGTGTTCATTATTTTTGTCTAATTGTTATACATACATTTTTGTTATTTACTTTCCATATCTATACATATTTATTTGTTATTTATTAGTCATTTGTTCTTGTGTGTATAATACTCCTCGACTCTTATTTCAATGAATAATTATGATAATATAACCTTGTGGTCTTACTGAAACATACTGTATATATGTTTTAGATCCTTCCGTAATGGATCTTAGCCAAATCTTCAAAGAATCTTTATGTTCTGAACCGATCCTCTTAATAACAACTTCTGGAAATGATCCAGCCATAGAAATCAGAGAATTGGCTACCATACTGGAAATACATGATTATAGCGAGGTGGGAGACTTTTGAGTTATTATAAGTGTTTGGGACAATGTTAAATCCCTTTTTTCTAGATCGCCATGGGTGAAGGTCAAGAAGATAAAGCCATAACTGCATTTCAGAAGGCAAGTAAGAAGGGCCACTGGCTAGTATTAAAGAATTTGCATCTCGTTACTTCATGGTTGGCGATTTTATGTCAGAGCCTACAGACGGAACATCATGAAAATTTTAGATTATGGTTAATAACTGAACCTAACGATAACTTCAATTGTGTACTAGCTCAAAATAGCCTCAAAGTTGTTTACCAAGTACCTAAAGGTTTAAAGTACAATATAATGAGGACTTACAATACATGGGGCGAGAAATATGTGGAAAGGTTGCCTTCCAATTCCTCAAAAATATTTTTTTCAATAGCTTGCTTGCACGCAATTCTTCAGGAGAGACGTACGTATATTCCACAAGGTAAGAAACTTTTGACTTTCACTACTAAAGGGCGTCTTTTATATATTACAGTGGATATCTTACTAGGATAGGTAGGGAGTTGAATTATATTAGAGTTTAGGGTGTGGTATGCAACACTGACAAGTCCTGATGAGGATTTAAGTGCAGACTGCCGGCCTAATTGAACCACTGTTGATGTAGCCTTGTTGGCGCAATGCTTGATTGTTGAATATTTCCCTCAATTGGAGTTTACATATATGTGAACTTTTTAGAGGGATATATTTGCTCACAGATATTTTTTCAGGTTGGTCGAAATGGTACGAATTCGCTGACATCGATTTCTCTACTTGCGTGAGGTTACTGGAAGATACATGGCAATCAAATTCTGCAAGGGTTCAATGGAAACTGATAAGAGGTCTTTGCAGCTCGGCAGTTTACGGAGGAAGAATCGAAAACATTGACGATTTGGAAATTTTAGAGTCATATTTGAGACAGTATTGTAATGATGAAGTACTAAGTCATCGGTGGAAGCCATTCAATACAGGCTCATCTCTACCCAACTCTTCTAGTTTTCAGGTGAATGAAATAGGGTCATTCTGGATGAATCGACGTGTAATTTTGTATTGATATATTAATAGTGTCATTCTTTTCTTCGTTCCTCAGTAAAAGTATTTGATAGTGGACCAATCTGCACTGTCAACAAAATATTTTTTTCTTGGCGCACATGTTCCACTCATGAGAAATAAAGTAAAAGAAATAAATTGAGATTTTGCATGAAACCACCACTTATTTATGAAAGCTGTTATTGATCAATTTTTGCGTATAACGTTTGTCCTTCTTGAAAATTTAGATATTGGTAATAATGCAACGCGAATCACGAAATTTGATTCCCCCATAATGTGCTGAACCAGTGGTGTTAGATGGGCTAGCTTGGACTTATAGACTAGGGATATCACATTCAACGACCTCTAGCATCATGACTAGATCTATGGTCGTTGTTTAAGAATTTCCTCGTTGAGACAACGGTTCATTCCTGTTAGGCACCTTCAAATGCAGCTTCGACAGAACAGTGGAGTGCGAATTTGTTCTTAAACGATGCTACAACGTCTCAATGAATTTGATTCGAGGCCTTGTATTGCAGCTCGATTCCCAACTCTAACTGCAGCACGTCGACAGGCTTCTATCGACGTTCTCAAATGTACAGCTGTCCAAATAAGAGATATGCCCAGTGCTACTTTTTACCTACCTATGGTTTTGTTGGAGATTTGATAATGGTGGGGGGAGGAATTTCTACGAACGCCCGCACTTATCAGGTCATCGTAAATAAGGAATCTCTGAATGCTCAGAGGTACATCATAGAAATTTTACGGAACATGTTGTAAGATTTGTAGCAAATATGGGTGGAAATTTTCGGTTATGCTTGCTAACACCACACATCACCGAGCTCATATCGTTTGCAACTACCTTCAAGATTGTGAAATCACTTCAATGGAGTAGTCTGCATAAAGTCCAGACCTCAATCCCATCCAACATATCTGGGACATTCTCAATAAAAGATAAAGAAGTCATCAAAATCAGCCACTACTGAGAATGATGTTTCGGAACAGACTGATCTGATTTTCATCATTAGTTTCATTTCGATTTCAATAAGTACCATTTTCATTCTGATTCTTCTGAGCATTCCTGCTGGATTACTGGAAAACCAATTCTTTAATATATCTAAACTTCTGAATAGATTTGAATTTTCTATTTTGTGCGTTAATTTCTAGGCGCAGTATAGATCCTATCTTCAACGCCTCTTAGTGAAAATAAGAAACTGAAATTAATTGCTGTAGATTGTCTTTAATTGTAATTAAGTCATCGAGAGATTCCTGGCGAATAGTGTGAGGGGTCAATTGGAGACCATCAAACAATTGTTTTGAAAATCATGTTAATTTTGTATAACGCCCTTTTGCAATGTATTCCAAAAATGCTAAGCGGATTCACATCATGCGATTGAGCAGGCTAAGATAAAACAGCTGCAATGTGAAGAGAGGGGTTAATCATACATCAGCAGAAAGATTTCTCCAATTGCTGCAGCATATTGAGCCCAGAGCGTTGTAAGATATGATTAATGTGAAGTTTGCATTCCGAGAGTTGTTGATTGAAGCGAGATCAGTTCTGCCATTGAAAAGATTCCAACTCAAACTATAAAATTACCTCCTCTATAGCTATGTCATACCTTTTTTTTATACCGATGAAAAGACTCGCTACTTCTGCTCGAGCGTCGGTAATCTACCGGCAAGTGTGGGGTTCGGGTCCAATTACTGCCCTATCCACTAAAAACCCTACACTGGTTTACTCCCTAAGTGGAGTGGCATCGCTGATTAGCATTGATCGCTCCACCAGGTGTCAACAGCTGTTCAGTTGTTTCTTTCAACTTCTTGTTTTCTGGTCTTTACATCGCTTTCTTTTCTGCATTATTGCTTTTATATAGTTCTGTATAGTTTGCCACTTAGTTTCGTCTTCTAACATGAGACCTATAAGGTTTTAAGGGTGATTTTTTCTTCCATAGCTATTTCTAGTATGATCCTCTATCTGATAAAGGAGGCACATCAAAAATAGCGTGCTCCGTATCATCATTATACTCACAATAATGGCATTTTCCACTTGTCTCCTTTCCAATTCGGCTTAGATATGCTTTAAAGCAGCCATGTCCAAGTAATACCTGGCTCAGGTGGTAGTCTACCTCCCATGTGGTCTCTGCGTCCACTTCTTCACATCTCTGATCAGCCTATACGTCCATCTACCCTTGCTTGATTCATCCCATCTTGGTTGGCACTCATCCATTATATTAAAGCTCAGTCCCAGTCTGTTTTCCCTGTGAAAGGGGACATTTGCCCTTTCTTTTATTAGATGTTCTATAGGGGGGATGCTCGCCACTATGTGTATCGCCTCAGTGGAGACTGTTTTATAGGCCCTACAGACAATTAGTGCCATCCTCCTTTGGCTTTCACCATGTTCCCTAAATATTTCTTTATTCTAGTAACGTCTTTCCAGACGGAGGACCCATATAGCATGGTCGAGTGCACCAGTTCCGCCAGTATTATCCTTCTCTTTTCTCCTGCGCCTCCTGTCCTGGGGAGTAAGCGTTTCAGTTGTTCTGCTTTCTTTATTGCTTTTTCAGCTGCCTCCATTATGTGTGTCCCAAAGTTGAAGTTCAAACTCTATATCTCCATGTTTTTTCCTTCCTGACAGCATGACAACCTCTGATTTTATCTCCGACAGTTTGAGTCCTCTAGATTTCAAATAGTAGGAAACTCTGTGTACCGTTCCATCTATAGCTGATTTTAGGTATTCGCTTGTTCGGGACTTGGCCACTATTGCCAGGTCGTCGACATAGGCTACAATTTCGACACCTTTTGCTAGATCAAGTTTGAGTACCCCGTCGAACAGCAAGTTCCACAGCAACGGCCCCACCACGGATCCTTGTGGGACTCCACTTGTTATTTCGAAAGTATTTCCGTTATAGGTAACGCTTCTTTTCCTGAGGTAATTGTTTAGTGTAGCTCTGAGGTATAGGGATATTTCTCTTCTTTTGAGTTCCTCTACAATGTGTCTCCACCCCGCGCTATTGAAAGCATTGTGAATATCTAGTGTGTGTAGCGCGCAGAGCTGTGTTATACCTGGACTTCTCTAAGCCTTCGAATATTACCAGGTTGTCTCACAGTCACACTCATCTAGAATTTATGTGCAATCCAAACCTAGATTCATCTGAGAATAAAACAGAAAAACTAGTCTTCAGTTCCTCATTTCACAAGGTCTTCTGGAATGAAAACTGACTTCATGAAACCAAGTGCCAACAGTTCTTCTTGAAATATTCGGGTTATGCGTTTGAACCCTGATTACGCAATTCACTGAGCCGCCTGTTTTTCTATACCGAAGTAACGCTTTGTCTAGTACCCATCGTTTGTGCTACTTCTTTCTGTGTTGCCCCAGCCTTAAGCATCCCAATGGCTCTGTTCATTTCAGAAAACTCAAATGTTTCCCCTCCATAGTTTTTGGTAGGATCTCTTCCTATTGGAATAAAATAAGAAAGAACGACGTCTATCTGGAGTGTACAAAACACTCGCCTGTGAAAAATTCGATTAGACAGAAATTTCATCTAGTTCAAAACTCTATAACTCTCCGATTTATTGTTCGATATCCTCGAATTTTGGTTATGTTACGTTTACAATTTCCAAATTCATAAAAAAGTGCATTGAATTTTCGCTCCCTACCACATTTTGAGAAGTTAGTTGTCTCTCAAAAATGGAAGACCTGCAGTCTTAAGTTAGCTATTTATTCATAATACTGACTTTCGTGGCATTTTAGAGTTTAACCTTTTGTTAGACTTCTCGAAATTTGGTTGGTTTTATTTGAATATTATGGAAATATATATTTCACAACTGAAAACGTATTATTAATCAGCAGAGGTGCAAACAGGATTAAGGCACTGGATTCCATATCTGGAGAATACGTTGGATGAATAAGCAATTCGCAGCCTATTTCATACAACTTTGTAATCGTTTTTATTGATTTGTAACACGGCTCGTTGTCTTGATAATACAACTTCTTTCTTCTTCAAATAAGGGGCTCTTTCTCGTGATTTCATCTCTTAAACGCTCCAATAATGCAATTTCATATTTACTATTGATAATCTGGCCCCTTTTGAGATAACTGAAGGATATAATACCATACGCATTCGAGAATACTGATGACATAACCTTACGCTGACTATTGCTTCTTTCCACGCTTTGGTTTTGGTTCTTCATGTCTTATCCACTCGGCTAACTATCGATTAGACTCCGCAGTGAATCCAGGTTTCATCAATTGCAATATATTGCACGCACTACACCCTTGCACACACCTTTCGCACATCCAAATTTTCATGTATTATATGTCCTAGTTCCTTTAAGAATATCAGCTAACTGAATCAACTTTCATTCCAAATTATTTTGTGGACTTTTTTATGTTTTCGTTGGTAACAGCCGCTTTTGGTCGCCCGCTGCGTCCATCATCTTCGACGCTCATTTGGCCTCATTTAAATTTAGTAAATCACTTGTCAGCGGTTAATTTTCCTGGTGCAGAGTATGGATAATGTATATCAAGTCAATACTTTGCTGTAACAGTATTTTTTCAATAGAAAGCAATGTTTTATTAGCACTAAAAACTTTTTCACCCATCTTTTCGAAACAAACAACTTTTCAATTCGATTAAATAAAAAGCAGAAAGCATATCTTGAGAAGAAATATTATCTGAATAAGTTGTAGGCTCCATTTTTCATGCTCACTCTTGCTTCAATTGAGTAATGTGTGCTTGAAGAATTCATTCAGAACGACGCTGAAGGTTCATTTCAAAATTCAGAGCTAACAATTTTGTCAAAATAAATCATCGCCGAATTCCTGAAAAAGTATAAAAATATATTTATTGAATCACGATTATCAGTCTATTTTCCTCCAGAGTAAGATCCCGAAATAATTTTCTAATTGTTTCAGGATTACATGAGATTTATCACAGATTTGCCATCGAAAGAATCGCCAGCTTTTTACGGATTACCCGAAAATATCGATCGAGCTTGGAAGACCCAGAAATCTTTGGAAATAATAAAAGATTCCAAAAGTGAGTGATATTCAAAACCTTACTTTTCTTCATGAAGCTTCTCTGAATCAGAAAATGAAGAAATATTATTTCACAAATTTTCAGATCTTCATCTTTCCAAATCTATATCCTCTAAATTCGATTTGGATTCTTGGTGTAAAGGTCTTAATCCTTTCTTGGTGTTGTGGAAGAAATTGAATCAAGGTCGCGATTTCGTGAAAATACCACCAGTGGAAGTTAAATATTCAGGGTCACCAATCTCTGTATTCTTCGAGGAAGAATACCAAAGTGCAATTTATTTGATACAGAAAATTCATAGATGTTTTACTGTATTGAACAGGATATGTAAGAAAATTGTGACCCCAGAAGATAGAGATCTGGCGCTAGGAAATTACCTTCTCAATTATAAAGTAAGTTACTTTTCATTTTTTTGAAATAGAAATACTCCTGAAAGGCAAAATTTCAATCTCGGGGGACGAGTGTCAATACGTTCTTCAAACATAAGAAATGTCGTCCTGAATAAATTTATCAGTTTTGAAATTATCATTCACAGACTCCAGTTACCTGGATGGACATCTGGGAAGGACCAGCTGAACCAACGAAATATCTGAGGAGCGTTTTCACCAAGACCATTAAGATATCTGAATGGAGAAATCAGAATTTGAATGAACTGGTACAGAAACCTATGTCTTTGTCGACACTTTTTCATCCAGAAGCTTTCTTAGCTTCTCATAAGTTGGAATATTCGAGGTAAATTCAGAAAAATTCGAGTTAATGCTTGTAATAATCAAATCTATTCAACAACTAATCAAGCAGAGGATAAGGGGGTACATTCAGACACAGGCACATTTGGACATTTCAAAATCACCGCTTTACAATATATATATAAAATTATATATGTATAAAATTGCCGCGCTTCGCAGTATTTGTTCTCAGTTCAATGTAAAAAAAACTTATTCGATAGAGTTATGTTGCGACTTGTCCATGTATCGGTTGATGACTCGTGAACGAGAGTTACGACTCCACGGAGAAGAAAGGGTTTACAAAATATGGATCTAGATCAGTATTTACCATGACATACGAGAACCATTTGGCGGAATATTTGAAAATTTCTCCCAATATACTGTGAACTAACTTACAGCTCTTGTACAGTTCAAGGTATTGGCATTTCAATATGCTTCAAACATGAATTTAAAGAACGTTCCATCATGAGATTCGAAGAAAAAAGCCGGAAAGCACTGCATGAGTCATCCAACATCTACATAGCGGAAACCCGATAACACTAATTTGGCAAATCCAATGTTAAAACATTTTTTGAAAATTATTTTGCAGTTCAACAAAAAATAATAAAAATATATAAAATATAATAAATGAAGTTGAAACTTTACTCCTAATCGCATATTCAAAATCCAATTTTGAATAACTATAAGAGATATACCAGCTTCGTTAATTACTTATTAATTACTCAAGAGGGAACGCTATAGTTCTACTGACTTTCCCTCCCTACTGTACGCACCCTATTCAGCCCTTGGACATTGGTATCTTTGATCCATTCAAGAGTAGACTCAAAACCTCATGCCATGATTTTATGGTCGCGGAAAACCGATCAGAATCGAAAATATTCCACACCTATCAGCTGTTCCTCACTTGTCAACATTCACTCCTTCAAATATTATCAACTCGTTCGAGAGTCAGGAATATGGCCACCCAACAGAGTGTTCTTTGATGATAAAGATTTTTGAGCTTCCTATGTTTGTGGATCAATTTGTGAAGCGAGTTCGTCAAAGTGGCTCGTTATTGGACAAAACAACTCGCGTACGTTCTCGTCCAGTGCGTTCGGAGGAAAATATTGCAGCTGTTGCTCAAAGTGTAGTCGAATAGCCATCAACATCAACTTGTCATCGTTCGCAACAATTGACCATTTCACGCACGTCTTTACGCCGAAGTTTGCATAAAGACCTCGTTATAAAGGCTTATAAAGTTCAATTGGTTTAAGAACTGAAGCCTCATGATCATCCAATGCGATTTCGCTTCACTCAATGAGCTGAAGCTCGTTTGGCGGAAGATGAGCATTTTTACCGAATGAAATCATATTTTCCGATGAGGCTCATTTTCACCTCGAAGGGTATGTAAACAAGTAAAATTGCCGCATTTGGAGCTCGGAAAATCCACACGTCATCGTAAAGAAGCCGATGCATCCTCAACGAATGATGGTTTGGTGCAATTTTTGGTCCGTAGGCATTATAGGCCCATTTTTCTTCGAAAATGAACAAGGAGCCGCCATTACCGTCAATGGCGAACGTTACCGTGCCATGCTAAGTGACTTTTTGTTCCCGAAAGTTGAAGAGAATGACATGGGGGACATATAGTTTGAACAGGGTGGCGCTACGTATCACACAGCTAACGATACACTTGATCTTTTGGCACTGTGTTCGAAAACCGCATAATCAGGGGAAATTCAGTAGTCAATTGGCCACCTCGCAGCTGCGATTTGACACCGTTAGATTATTATCTCTGGGGCGCCGTCTATTGCGGCCTTAGTATAGGAAATCAAAGCTGCCATTGAAGAAATAGAGGCCTCGACGATCGAAAATGTACTGAAAATTTGGGTAGATCGAATGGGGTACTGTGAGGCAAGCCGGGGCAGCCATCTTAACGATGTTGTGTTTCACTCATAAAAGTAATTTCGGTAAAATGTCTACTAGTATTATTTCAATAGCGAAATGAAATTTCAAATGTTAAATGGCCCATCCTTTGCCTGAAACTTCCAACAAAACCAAGATAATCTGGAATATAATTTCATCAAGAACATCGTGATGAAAAAATGAAGAGTCTAATGAAATAGCTCTCCACTCTTATAATAAATAATGTTGTCCGCTTGACCATTAGAGATATAAAATCATTCAGTATAAGGCCTTTGCCGAAAGCCACTCCTTGAGGTTCTAAAAAGAAATCAAGAGTCGGAAAACCAAGAATTTTCACAAGTATCCCAGAGGAAGAGACAGTTGAGGAGTTAGAGAGAAACAAACACTTGAGAAATAGAATGAAAAACCAACGAAATGTAACATATCATTCGGAGACAGCCCAAAACAAATATGAAGAATGCACAAAATATTCAAATCTGAATATCATCCTTCCTCATCGGATTCTGATGTACTACTGTACGATACTGATCAAGATGAAGATGTAGCTGAATTAGGAAGTATTGAATCTGTTGCCCCATTGGAAGTAGGGAAAGTGGGGAATACCGTGCCTTGGGTAATACCGCGCACAGTCTTATCGCAGCCACCAAATAGTTTTTAAGCTCCAGACTTGTGGTGCCATCTACTAGTAAACTCCCGAATAACCGCTGTTACTGCTGGCTGAATTGCACAACGTGTTTATATGCTATGGTGAGTGGTGTGGTTCCCATCGTTTCTAAGTAATTTCGATTCAAACTAAAATAAGAGGTAAGTGTCCAATATTAATTGTTTTATATAAATTTCGCATACAGATTTCACTTGTTATATCTAAATAATTAGCCTGCTATATACATTCAAATATAATAAGTTTGTTATCGACTATGAATGGGTTATGTGATTCAATGCTGGTTGGGGTTATACTGCGGATTTACGTAGGGGTAATATAGCGTAGTCCGGTGCTGCGCGGTGTTAATCAAAGCAAATAATTTCTTTAAACAAACCATAATTGTTTGTTCCAGATTTCATAATATGCCTCGTGAGTACATCAGAAAATCGGAAAAGAAAGAATGGCTGGAATCCACACTGTAAGAAGCATTCACTATGGTGCGATCTGGCCGAAAAGTGAGGGAGGTAGGTCGTTCTTTGAATATTCCAGAAAGCACTCTTCGGGACAAATTGAAAGCGAATCAGATTTACAAATTGCGAATGGGAAGGAAGCCTGTTTTCAATGAGGAACAAGAAAACGCTATAGCTATTCATGTCATAAAATTAGCTAATGTTTTTTTTTGGAATTACGCCAACTGAATTAGGACGCTTAACATACTGGTTTGCTGAACTGAACAAAATGAAACACCGTTTCAGCCATGAGAGAAATTGCTGGTCAAGATTGGCTTGATCTATTTTTGAAACGTAATCCACAAATCAGCCTCCGAAAACCTGAGGGCACCAGCCTAAATCGTATTGGTGCATTTAATGAGCCTGAGGTTGTTAGATTTTTCTGCAATCTGCTGTCAGTTATTGAAAAGTTTAAATTCCGTAAAGGGCGAATGTTTAACGTTGACTAAGCGGAAATTTCGACTGTATAGAAGCAAAAATTTTGGCGCCAAAAAGACAGAAGCAGGTAGGCGAATGTTTAACATTGACTAAACGGAAATTTCGACTGTATAGAAGCAAAAATTTTGGCGCCAAAAAGACAGAAGCAGGTAGGCTCTGTCATCTCTTGGGAGAGAGAGAAAAATGTAACAGTGGCCTGTGCTTTAAGTGCAGTAGACAGTTCATCCCACCGATGTTTATATTTCCGAGGGCTCGTATGAATGCCCAGCTGACGAGAAAAAGATCTGTTGGGGCAATATACAGATGCTCAAAAAATGGCTAAATTAACGAAGATTTGTTTTTTGAGTGGATGCAACATTTTCAACTTCACGTAAAAACCACGTAGGATGACCCCGTGCTCCTTATCTTGGATAACCATGGGAGCCATATTTCCTTAGATATACACAACTTCTGCAGAATTCATGGCATTGTCATGGTATCCCTACCTCCCCATACATCCCACAAGTTGCAACCACTCGACTTAACCTCTTTCGGGCCACTTAAAAATGCTTGAAACCGAGAATGTAACTTATACCTCAGAACTCATGGCCATGAAAAAATTACCCATTATGAACTTTCTGCTATTTTTGATAAAGCATATGTGAAAGTTGTAACAATGGATAAAGTCATATCTGGCTTTCGTACTGCAGGAATATGGCCCTTCGAACCGAACAAATTTTCTGAAGATGACTTTGGTCCAAATGAACCTTCTGATTCTACAGCGATCGAAGTACCTATCAATTTGAACGAAACGGAAGTCAATTTTGAAATTCCAGTTGATTTGATACCTGGATCATCGGAAACAAGTCAAGGATTTGATGTGCCCATAGAAACTCTAGTACCAGTTCCAATATTGAATACAAATTGAACAAATCACGTGCAAAGCAACATTCTGAGATATTAACATCTACACCTCTGAAATCTGTTTTAGAGAAAAAACAGGAAAAAAGAAATCTGAAGAAAGAAGCTGAAGAAATAAAAAAGCAAAAGAATGGAAAGAAAGAGGCTGAAAGAGTGGAAAAACCGATTGTACAAAAAAACACACGCTTAACTGAAAAACCAGGTGTGAGAAAACTTCAATTTGATGATTCGGAATCTGAAAGTTGGGATGAAAGTCAATTATGACGATGATGAACTCGATGATATTGATGCCGACCCATCCCATGAGTTAGATGTTTGCATGGTTTGTTCGGACGTTACAAGGAAATTTGGTATCGTTGTGTTATCTGTTCCTTTGGTCTCACGCAGAATGTAGTGGTTGGGAATCAGCAGTCAACTACACATGTGATTTGTGTCTGAAATTAGGACAAAAAAAATTGAAAATGACTAAACGTTAAAAACATTATTTCAAGCATCATTCCTTTTTCAGTTGTCTCTTTTAAAAAATTTGTATTTTTCGTTTCTCTTAATAAAAATTTATATTTTGTGGTTCTCATCTATGCAGAATTACCCCATGGCCCGCGAGGTATTACCCAACATGAGTTATGTTTTGTATTTTTTATGTCGTTAGCAGTAATTTTTTCTCGAATAGTGTAACAAATGAAGGGAATATGTATCCTTATCTGGAAAAATTTTGAAGATTTTTCTACACTCTGATAAATTTTACCGAACCTTTTTCCTTTGGTGCGCGTAATTCCCCGCTTTCCACTACTAGTGGATGAAATCCTCAATAAGGTAGATAATGTTCTAGTTCAATTTCGTACTGAAAAAAAAGGTTCGTTATTGCGTTGGGCAGATGAAGAAACAGGACGATCCGAAATTTTCTGTTAGATTTTTCAGAACGAGAGAAAACAAAGGTTTCAAACTCCATGATATTGAAGACTTATTAACCATCAATTGAAAAGACATTCTGGCGAAGTGTCCTGATGTTTTAGGGGCAAAGGTTACCTCAGGGTTAAAATCGTTCATTAAATTTGGGGTGAATTTCGACTCTTATAATATTCTGTGAGGTTTTTCTATCATTTTAAGCAAAGGAAAAAATTGATTACTATTGAACTTTTCTGCCTACATACTTAAAAAAAAGTAATTTCGATTTCCTCATTAAAGAAGGACCTCCGATAATTTATATCATTGTCCGAATGTACTAATGTTCAAAAGTGCCCCACCATATGGTATTTTCGAACAAAAATAATTTTTCGAAAGATGTTATTTTACAAAAGCTTCAGAGATTAATCCAAATACTCTGAATATATTGAAACTTATATATTCTGTCAAAAAATCGGAAATTGATCAATCAAAACACAAAATATTTATTTTTCCTACAAATTTATTCAAATAATCCAGTCATGAAAACATTTTTCAAACGCATTATCCGGAATCGACTTTAGTTATCTCTGCGAAATCTCTTTTATGTCTTCTATCGATTCAAAACGTATACCTCAAAGTAGAATTTTGAGAAAAGAAAAAAATCGACCGGAGCTATATCAGGTGAAAATGGTGGTTGTTCGATGGTATTTATTGAGTTTTGATCAGAAATCCATTCACAATGATAGCATTGTGAGATGGTGCTTGATAGTAGTGCAAAATCCATGAGTTTTCTTTTCACAAATCTGTTTCGACGAATTTGCTCTCCCAAACGCCGCATAACGCTCTAATATTCCTTATTTGCCGTCTGATTTTCTGGCAAGAATTCCGAGTGCACAACACCGCGATAATCAAAGAAAACAGTCAACATTACTCAGACTTTTGATCGACTTTGACGTGGTTTCATCCGTTTCGGTTCAGTTGGAAGGTGCCATTCCGAAACCTGTTGACTGGTCTGCATGTCAAACTCATAAATCCATGTCTTATCGACCTTTATAATGCGTATGAATGTGGGGTTGGAATTGACTCGTTCTAGCGTGTCTTCAGTGACCTTTATGGGAATTTTTTAAGATAAGTCAGGTCTTTTGGAACTAGTCGAGCTGCAACGCGTTTCATGCCGAAACAATCGTTTCAAATGGTACGAATTGATTCGCGAAACACAAAAAATTGCTCATCTCTGTCAAACTTAAATGATGATTTGCAATTACCATTTCCTCCACTTTATCGATATATATATATATATATATATATATATATATATATATATATATATATATATATATATATATATATATATATATATATATATATATATATATATATATATATATATTATATTATATATATCCGTCAACGTCCTCGTGGAGGGCACCTATTGCAAAATATCCAAAGATTGGGTCTCAATAGAGCAGTTGTCACTAGATCGCAGCGAGAAGTTGTTCTCAGCACCACCAGAATTGTACGCGGCTTTCTCAACAATGAATCAACCACGAGATGTTAAGATGACTACCTTGGCCACAAAGCCCGGTAGTTATTGGAGTTACCCGCAACTGTCGGTGAAAAAAATATATATATATATATATATATATATATATATATATATATATATATATATATATATATATATATATATAAATATATGTTGAATTTTAAATTTTCACGGAAGTATCTATGATTTGATGTGTTACGGCTTTTATTCCGTGGTCCATTTTGATTTTGGCGACGTTTCGACCCTTGTCATCATCAGGCGTTCGTTGGACGATGTCTCAAGCGTAATATAATTAACTGACATTTTTGTCATATTTATATTCAGAGCAGTATTCTATTCGATCGTTCACCACTTCACACAAAGGAAACTATTAATGAGTAACATTCAGTGTTACTTGACTAAGGTCCGTACACTGGATTTTTCCGGGGAGAAAGCCTCTGACACTACTCGTTGGTACATTGATATCATTGTCTGATGATGCTATAGTATGTATATATTCTGGTAGATTGATATATTCTCATAACATTTAACGTTATCCTAATATATAATTACTCCAGGATATGTTTTGATTATAATCATTGCCTGGCAATGGTATTAATTACCGGGTGGTGGATTTATATTTTTCATGAAATCAGTTTGATTGCATGAACAGATATATAGGCAACTCGTCGAGGTAAAACCGATATATATATATATATATATATATATATATATATATATATATATATATATATATATATATATATATATATATATATATATATATATATATATATATATATATATATATATATATATATATATATATACGAGTTATATATATCTGTTCCTTTGGAATATTTAGATCTTTTATGAAACTATGGAATGCCAGGAATCTTTTATGTAATAGTCATAAAAGATCTAATTATTCCAGAAGGTTTTATGTTAATATCGTTAGACGTAATTTCCTTATTTACAAATGTTCCTTGTACATTAGCCTTAGATATCATCCGTAAAAAATGGTTAAATCTCACAAATTTCACTGAACTACCTCAAGACGAATTTATTAAAGCAACAAAACTTTTTCTGAAATCCACATATTTTGTTTTCGAGTCTGAAATATTTACGCAAATTTTTGGAACACCGATGGGTTCACCCATATCTGCAGCAATTGATTGCAAATTTAGTATAGGAAGACCTTGAATCTCAAATACTTTCAAAGATTACATTCAAAGTGCAGTTTTTCAAACGGTATGTAGATGACTGTATAGCATGTATTCCTCGCGACAAAATAAACGAAATAACCAAAATCTTCAATTCATATCACAAAAAAATTCAATTTACCAATGAAATCGAAAAAGATAAAATAATCAATTTCCTCGACATGTACCAAACCGATACAAAAAAAAGCGTTATCAATAGCCCGGTTGATAGAGCCATCAAACTATCACACCCTAAATTTAGAACAAAAAATATAAAGAAATTGAAGAACATACTAAAAAGAAACGCGTTTCCATTTAGTTTTTTTGAACCACTCATAAAGAAAAGAATACATGAAATATACAATACAGAACAAAGGAAAAAAGAAAAAATAGATTTTAAACTGTCACAACAAATTGATAAATGCCTAGAAAATTACAACATCAAGATTGGACACAAGCCTAACATCTACTGCAAACAATTTTTCACCACTCTAAGGCCAAGGGTGAAACATGAGAACAAAACACACTGTATATACTAGGTTAATTGTCAGGACTGTGGAGCGTGCTATATTGGTAATACTGAACCATACTTGCACAAAAGAATATACCAACACGACTACTCCGTTAGATCTAATAAAAAAAGTACCGCCCTAGCGAAACATAGCATTGAACAACTACATAAATTTAATTTTGCTGATGTACGAGTTCTTGCATCCAAAAGCAACGACTTTAAAAGAAACATTCTAGAAATGATCGAAATCCAAAAAGAACCTAAGACAGTGAATTCAAGAGCTGACGTTGAAGGATTTATGAATGTCTACAATAATCTGATAATTTGAATACACCCTTCAATGGATTGCTGCAACCAGTTATATTCAAATATTAATGGTTATTGCCTGTTATTGTTTGTCTTGCTTTTTTGTAATTGTTTTACCATTGACGATAATGATGTTAAGAGAGAATGTGTAAGGTGAATAGCTTTTAACGTAAGAATTGTATTATGTGTTTTACTGAAATTGTGATTTTTGTTTTAGATAATAATTGTGTAGAGATGAATGTTTTCTGATGATGGCCCTATGCCGAAACGCGTAAAAACACTACAAATTATAAGTTTTAACCTCAAACACTTCCTGTTCTCTTAACCCTGATTTCCCATTAAAAAATTCAAAAATCAACTCAATCACTATATATATATATATATATATATATATATATATATATATATATATATATATATATATATATATATATATATATATATATATATATATATATATATATATATATATATATATATATATATATATATATATATATATATATATATATATATATATATATATATATATATATATATATATATATATATATATATATATATATATATATATATATATATATATATATATATATATATATATATATATATATATATATATATATATATATATATATATATATATATACATATATATATACGATGGAAAAGGAAACTAGCAGAAAACTATTTCAACAATCATATCTGACTCTTATATACCTAAACTCACTTGAATCTGAGAAAAGATTTTACATAGCAAGCAAGGCCATAAAAAGGACTAAGGAGATAATCAGAAAGTACATAACCTGCGATATTTCCTCCTTCGCGGAGATGTTCTTCCGTCGCATTGTGAGTCTTCTGAAACATAATCACTTCCTTGTTCTTGCTTACCAATTTTGAAGTATAATCGCAAAATCCCTTCAATATTCAAACTCAACAAAACAATTCCCTCTGTTTGACCGAGAGAGCCCCGATAGTCAGGTTCGGTCTTCTAAGTGATGCCGATTATGATCTATAGATGTTCTAGAATCATTATGAACCCAATAATTTGGGTTGACTGTTGAATGCACTGTACCATTCTTATGCACGTGACTTTGATAAAATCTATTCAAATTAAGCCTCCTGTAACATTTTCAGCGATTCGGCACACGAAATTCCACTTGCAATACAAAATTTGAGACATATTTTTTGTTCGATATTTTTATTCATTGTATATCTCACTATCAGAATCGCAGTTCTCACAAGTGTATTCTGAGCAATGTAAACAAACTTAATGATAGATCGCGTTCAAACTCCGCGTCAATATAGAAAACTGTTGTGCCAACTTAACAACAATAAAAATTTCTACAATCGTTTTAAACAGATTTTTTGAATAATCAGATGACAGAATGTATGTGAACTTTTTCATATCATCGAATAGTATTCAGTAAGTATATGTCTTAGATACCGAAATAGCCGTTTGAAAAAAAAGCGTCCAAATGTACCCCAGCCTCCCCTATTGAATGTTCTTCCTTTAAGTCACTTAATTTCAAATCAATAATAATTATTAGTGAATGAAAGCAATTTTTTTCCACTTGAAATAATTAAAAAATTTATCCTTTTTTTCTAGCCTTCATAATGTACCGCTGGATCAATTAGCCATGGAAACTGAATGGAAACCTGTACAATCGGATAACTTGATTTTCTCCGATTTGTTTATAGAGTGTGCTGTGTTTAACGGTAATACGTTGAAGATGTGTACACCAGGGGGTGATAATGTGACTAATGTTCCTTTCTGTTACGTTGGATGGAAAAATAAGGTAACTTATATACACTACGCCAACAAATGAAAGCACAAAATCGATAATTCAAATTTATTCAGAAGAAATTTAGAGATATTGATAAATTATGTTCCTAATAATCAACCACTAAGGAATGCTTGGGAACAATCGAAATGAAAATGGAAATTGAAATGAATTAATAATGAAAAACGTACAACTTTGGAAAAAAAGTCCCTCAAAACCTATTAATACTGGATATTTCCGCTCCTGGCGAGAATTACTACATGAAATCTGTTACCACAAAAGTCGCGTTTCCACCCCGGTTCATATCGGAGTTGGGTTAATACGCCCTGACCAGATGTAAACAGGTCATAAAATTTTATCTATGACAGAATGACCGAGAAAACTAGCATTATCTCTTCAAAACTCGGCACAGTAACATCTCATCCAACCAATATTGTAGTAACGTACTATCCAATAATCCAGCATACAACAGCATACTTACTTACATGTACATATCTCATCATATTAGTGTATATATATCTGCTTTATTCATCATCAACAACTTTACGATTTATGACAAGTCAATACTTAATTGATTTTTAATTAAACTTAGAACTAATAAAATTATAAAATTAAATTAGAACATATAATGAAGATCATATAAAATTTAAGTTTGAGAGAATAATAAAATATAAACGCTAAGACGCATAGGTCGTAGGGATATCAGTGTACATAAAATCATCGACATTGTAAAAACATTGATTGAAATCCCAAAGCTGGCAGCTGTCTCTAGGAACCGGGCAGCTTATTATAGAACCTCACATTCAGCGAATTATTAATAGAACTGATCAGCCTGTATCTTGGGCAAACAAGGTTCGACCTGTTCCTGGTTGAGTAATTATGTACCTCTGTATGAGAGGCAAGTTTATAATGATCTAAGTAGCTGGCTCCCGACAGAACTCAACCGCTCTCTTCTGCAATTTATATATTCTCACCGAACTCGCGGAATTGCCCCACAGTATGACCCCATATGATATGACTGAATGGAAGAAGGCAAAATACGTAGACCAGACTATTATATGATCGAATTGAGCAAATCGCATTTTCCTGATTAGAAAGATGATGTAGGAGAGTTTTCCAGCTAGTAAGTCTGTATGTGGCTCCCAGGCGAGAGAGTCATCGATGGTAATTCCCAGAAGATTCACTTTTCGAAGTAACGAGGTGCGATCCTCAGGAGGAATCATGATTGATTGAGTTTTTGTCTATTGAGCAATAACTAATTACTCTGGAACCATCGTGATATTTCTTTGGGATCCATCTCAGAAACTCTAAAAGTCTGCTTAAAGTCGAAATTAAAGACACTGACATATCCGATTTGTATTCACTTGGAGGTTACCCAGGTTCTCCAATTAAAGTTGAATTTACCTCTTATTTTAAGAAGAAATTGATACTATCTAAGGAAGTCTCTTGAAGGAACAAACATTACAATATCTCCAGATTTAACATTTAGGCAAAGAGAAGATAACAAAATTCTGAGAAAGCACTTGATGGAAGCCAGAGCCCACTCTTCTACTAAGTCGTTTATTAAAGGAAATATATTACACATTGGCCAGAAGTCGTACACCATTAAAGAGCTGAAAATCGCACAATTAGAACGGGAGATTGGAGTGAACCTAATATCGGTGAGAGGTGGTGGAGGCAGAATCATCGGCATCACAAATTTGGAGTCAACCTTCTAGCAATAGAGAAAAGCACAAGGTCAAAAACCAACCAATTAAGACCAGCGCTAGATTAGCTGGAATTCAAAGAGGAAGAATAGATTCGGCATGAAAATAGTAAACAAATGATAAATAAATAATTCAAAAGGAAATGGATTCTTATATAAGGGATTATAATACTCATACTTACAAAACAATACTTATTGATAATTTAACGGAACTGCAACTTTACAGTGTATCCGAACATCAAAGATTTTACACATAAATATTAGGAGTGTAAAAAATTTAGATGAGTTCAGGCTTTTTCTTAGAGGAAGCTCTCGAAAATTTCATGCAATTATACTTTCAGAAACTTTTCAAATAGGAAATATCGAATTATTCAATATCGAAGGATACACAAGTGTTTACAGCAATGGGCAATACAACAGAAATGATGGAGTTCTTGTATATATAGCAAAAGAACTGAAATTCAAGTATGATGTTGTGTCACTAGGTGAAAGCACAGCAGTAGAAGTAAATATCAAATTATTGAATAAAACATTGAAAATAACAAGCATTTATCGCTCACCAAGCTCTAATATAAAATTGTTTCATGAAAATTTATATAACTATATAAGAAAATCTAATACAGCAAAGTATCATATAATAATTGGGGATATGAATATAAACTTATCAGCTGTTGATGAATATAAAAATATTTTAAATTCTTTTGGATACGAATCTTTAATATACACCAGACCCTCTAGTAATAGTTGTCTCGATCATATTTTCCTAAAACTGATGAAACACCTCCTGAGAGTCAGGCAGCCTTTATAGTTCAGCAACATATCACAGATCATTATCCAATAATATTATGCCTTAAAGATATCAAACCACCAACAAATCTTTTGCAGGCAAACTTAAAATAAAAAATTCATAAACTATGACCGATTAAAAACATCACTAAATTCAGTAAATTGGTACAAAGGGATACAGGAGAGGACGTAAACACTTTTACTGAAAGGTTTATTAACATATTAAATGAGCAGATAACAATTAATACATCTAGAGTAAATAAAAAAGTAAAAATCCAATAAAAGGACTGGATAACGCCAGCCCTTCTTCAGTCTATAAACAGAAAGAATGAGCTATATAAAAGAGTTTCACAGAATTTAAATAATCTGGAACTCAGAGAGGAATATATTAATTATAGAAATCTATTACATAAACTTATAAATAAATCAAAAAACAATACTTTCAAGATAAAATAACAGAAAACAAGTCCAGATCGAAAGCTTTGTGGGATTGTGTAGGGAGATCTGTAACAAAAGAAAAGATGAATTAAAAATAGAACAAATAAAAATGCAGAAAATAAATTAATTAGTGATAAACAAAATATAGCTGATGAATTCAATGAATATTTTAGTTCTCTAGGAAAAAAATATGCGGAAAAAATAAAAGATCCGGGGGGATTTGAACAGGTCGAGCCATTTTTAAATAAAACTTTATTTTTTTACCCAACAGATTCAGAAGAAGTGAAAAAGATCATAACAGAACTTAAAGACAAAAAGGCATCTGGACACGATGGCATTAGATCAGAGGTGTTGAAAAATATAAAGGAATATATATCAGAACCTATTGCACATATGTCCAACCTTTGTTTCGAAACTGGAGTTTATCCTGATATACTTAAAATTGGAGTAATTAAACCTATTTATAAATCTGGTGACAAACTTTACTACAACATTACAGGCCCATATCGCTAGTGTCGAATATAAATAAAATTATAGAAAAGATTATAAAAACGTATCATTGGGTTTATGGACAAATATCAAATTATTGCCGAAAATCAATTTGGTTTTAGACGGGGTAAATCAACTCAAGATGCGATCGGAGAATGGTAATTCCCAGAAGATTCACTTTTCGAAGTAACGAGGTGCATGATTGATTGAGTTTTTGTCTATTGAGCAATCAGGAGGAATCATGATTGATTGAGTTTTTGTCTATTGAGCAATAACTTAGTGATTACTATCAAGGACATTGATAGTAACTTTCTTCGGAACCACATATATATATATATATATATATATATATATATATATATATATATATATATATATATATATATATATATATATATATATATATATTACAATATACTTGACATAAATTTCCTAACTATCCTACATGTATTAAGAATTATTTTTGCATTTCTATATAGGTATTCTTATGCAATTCTAATTTCTTAAGGCTATCATGCAAAGTTTTGGGTATTAAACCAGTCGAGGATACGATGACAGGAACGATATATATATATATATATATATATATATATATATATATATATATATATATATATATATATATATATATATATATATATATATATATATATATATATATATATATATATATATATATATATATATACAATATACTTGACATAAATTTCCTAACTATCCTACATGTATTAAGAATTACAGCTTTTGCATTTCTATATAGGTATTCTTATGCAATTCTGCTATTATCAATATCTGCTGGTGCTTTCTTGCAAAATCTCAATTCATTTTATTCCTCATGAGAGGAACAAAAAAGAAATTTGAAATATTGAAATTATGCGTTTATGTCTTGGCGCAGTGTACACTTAATCTAAAACTTGATTCAGGACTACCATTACTTTATAGGTGTTTTCTTTTGCTCGTTGTTTATGTTGTTGAACAATCTTTGTAATGGCTGTTTCTTTGTCAGCATCGTTCGGGTCTGCCTTTGAATATCATCTAGCTCCGTCTTAGTCCATCTGATTATTCCAAATGAGTAAAGCAACACTGGAATGGCGTAGGTGTTAATTGCCTTGACTAGATTCCCCGAGTTCAACATCGATTTCAGCACAGACTTCAGACGCTGACTGTATTCTGAACGAATCTTCTCCTTTGATTGTTTTTGGTCTAACAATCTGGCTTGTTGGTATCCCAGATATTTGTATGTTTCGCCATCTCTCATGCACTGTATAATATCACCGTTTGGAAGTTGTGTTTCACCATCTATGACTTTCCCTCTTTGAATGTTCAGGGTCTTACATTTTCAATCCCGAATTTCATATGAACATCTGCCGAGAACTCACTGACAGTTTTCAGCAAATCATCCAATTGCTTCTTGTTCGAAGCATATAATTTGATGTCATCCATATACAGCAGGTGGGAGATTGTATGATAATTCATAATTTGATCAAGAACTGCTGTTATCAATATGTGGTGCTTTCTTGCAAAATCTCAATTCATTTTATTCCTCATGAGAGGAACAAAAAAGAAATTTGAAATATTGAAATTATGCGTTTATGTCTTGGCGCAGTGTACACTTAATCTAAAACTTGATTCAGGACTACCATTACTTTATAGGTGTTTTCTTTTGCTCGTTGTTTATGTTGTTGAACAATCTTTGTAATGGCTGTTTCTTTTTCCAGAAAAACATTTTCGAGAAGAATAATATGATTCAAGTCCCTTTATTTTACACCAGTTCTAGAAGCAAAAAACTAACAATGTTGCAAGTACCTTGTGATCATAAAGAAAAAGACAGATGGGTCCAGTCTGGAATAGCTTTCTTCTTAGAGGTGTAAAACAGATTTAGAATATTTTTATCCATTAATTTGTGTGTGAATTTATTTAAGTTGATGGTAGACATTTAAGTTCTGCGATTTAATCAAACGAAAATAAAAAGGAGTTGGTTTTTGTTTCTTTTTATCCAAGAAGAATTAATTTTAATTTGGCATGTTTAAATATGGCGTGCTACGAAGAAAAATCCTTAATGCCCCGATCGTGAATTTGTTACGAGAGAAAATGAAGGGCAATTGACTCGATACTCGATACAATTCTTCCAATATTTCTCTCTCTCTCTGTTTACTTCTGTGTCTAGTTATGTGTGGGTAACAATAGAGTATTCTCGACGTTCAGCCAGGTGCCAGTTTACAAAATTACATAAAATATTAAATACAGAATTTTCTGACGCTACTAATTAGGAGAACGATGTACAATTGATATAATTATAATCAGAAAATCGATTTTTTAACTGCCTTTCTTCGGAGCGAGTAATTTCTCACCTAAACCTTTTTCAGCTGTTCAGGGTATTCATTGACAATAAAGGATATCAGAAATCTTAATGTCAACAGACAAAATTGAAATATTTTCTTAAAATCTCAAATTCATTCCACTTATATTCAAAATCATTATATACAAATCAAAATTCAGTTTCCAGTTTTCCATTTTCAATAGTGCATTGCTGTATTTCCGTTAGATCATCTCCACTTGGTAAGACTGATTGTAAGGTATGGGAAATGGTTCTGGATCTCCTCAATTCTTTATTTTCCCTTATAGATCGATATCTTCTCTTTATTTCGGATTGCACATCACTATTCAGCAAACAATAGGCTAAAGCAGCCAGAAAACCCTAGGGGAAAATACAAAAATATAATATAATATTGAACGATTTGTATAAACACATATGTTTTTCAATAAAATACCAGTACAGCTTCTGCTGCAAATTATTTTAGAAGATGGTTCAGCCAAGAATTTGAGCTTTGGCTTGTCTATTGAATCAGATCATTCCCTTATTAGGAAATTCATAATTCTGAAATTATCAAATTCAGTTAAATTAAAGTATTACATTTTTACGAATCAAAATTCATCAATATAATAAATCAATTAACCCTAGTCCACATCAAATTTTGATTTTACGCCGCCACTGTATTTGTCGTCAAATTTAGCAACATATACTGAATGGATAAGAACAGGATCTGAAAAAGATCGTTGAGAATAATAGAAGTGTACGACGAAAAGTAAAATAGATTAATTCGAAGATACAGCCCCTCTTAAGCGATAAAGACGGTTGAAATGCCTCACACTATTTAAAAACGATTGAAGTAAGACACATAGTAGGTTACAAATACGTTATTTCATTACGAAAGTCAAACGACGACTAATTCTTACAAATAATAAATTGAGAGGGTTTTATGAACCCCTATAGCGTTCCTTATTACAACCTATGGCGAACTTCACTCCCACCTATGGCGTATCAACTATGTAGGATTGTCATCCTTTCACCATTGAAACTACAAAAATACATTCGACACTGAAAGCACTCCTGTGAAGGGAATAATTTTTTTCAAGAAAACAAACCATAAATATATTTATATATACTGGGTGATTCACCAGTGGCGCGGTGCTCTGTAGCTCGTACACTCTTGAACATTTTTGTTCGAACGATAATGTATTTAGAAAGTAAGAATCTACTTCATTAATTTGTTTTGAAGTAAACAGGGTGTCCCAAGTTTCCATAAAAAAATCTTGGGAGTTTTTTTCAGGTTGGAAGACCACTTTTTTTGTTGAAGATTCAAGAGCGTCCTAAACTCCGCTATAATGTCTTTAAGTAATAAGTTTTTTTGGTGAGTAGTTTCGTCACTATATTTTTTTTCCGTAAAAATTCATGAAAATAGGCTCTCACATCATCGCATGCTCCTTCGGCCAGAGAGGATAAATTCTTTTTTCCTTTCGTTTTCTTATTGCCAAAGGATAGCTTTATTGATGAATTGAAATAGATTATCCTCATTTTATACAGTGGTGCCTCTAAAAAATTAGTGAATACTGTAATTTTACAAATATCATATCTTGATTTTTTTAAATGGAACACCCTGTATTCTGTTATTCATGCCAACGCATGAAATATTGTGCTATATTTTTGCAGAAATAACCTTACACTTATCTTCGACCATTTTCGAAATAAAGAAAAATAAACTAAAATAATAAAATCAGAGTTTATTAGTACATATCATTATACTTGATCAGAGAAATGGAGATATTTTAAGGTGGTCGTGTATGAAATACGTAATAGATTGGTTTTTGGTGAGATGATCTACAAGGTGTTGAACTATTTCAATAAGTGTTCGAAATGTTGCCCGTTTCTTTGTAGACACAACTCAATCCTTCTGAGGAAAAACCGTTGAACTCTCGACAACATTTGCGGATTAACTGACTGAAAGGCGTCGACTATTCTCTGTCTCATATCCAACTGTGTTGTAGAAGGAATCTGGTAAACGATGCCCTTAATATAACCCCACCAAAAAAAATCTAGACTTGTAAGGTCCGGAGAACTAGCTGACCATCTAACAGGACCACCACGTCCTATCCATTCGTTTGGAAATACATGATTCAAATGCTCCCTAACCTGATGTGAGTAATGTGCCGGTGCTCCACCCTGTTGAAACCACAAATCTAATCTTAAATGCTCTGGTACATTGGTAGATGATTTTGCAGAAAATCTAAATACATTTCACTATTGAGGTGCCCGTCGAAAAAGTGCGGCCCAATTAGATATTCATCTACTATAGCGGCCCATACATTCAAGGACCAACGATGCTGGTGATCTATTTGTCTCATAAGGTGTGGATTTTCCGTGGCGTAATAATGAAAGTTGTGCCTGTTAACAAGCCCATTCTTGTGTAAAGCTGCCTCGTCCGAGAAAAGAACTCTGCTAAACATATTTGGATTTTCCACTACTTTGTCAATTGCCCAATTGAAAAAAATTGATTCGATTTTCATAGTCTTGATAGTTCGGTTTCTGGTGCAGCCGTACATGAAATGCATGAAATTTATTCACTTTCAAGATTCTCTGGACGAAAGTTTGACTTATATATGTTACCTGAGAAATCTCTCTTTGACTTTTATTTGGGTCCTCTGTCACAGTCAACAAAACTGATAACTGGTTGATATTACCCGTTTCGATAAATTTAATTAGAAGTTTTTCAAAGCATCTTGCATCAGATTGCCTCTCATCAGGAAACCTTTGTGCATAAACTCTACTTGCCAACAAAGAATTTCTATCACACTCACCCAGAATAAAAGTCATATCAACCATTTCTTCTTTGGAGAACTTCATGGCAGTCAATTGAGAAAATTTGGTTCAAACTTCACTTCAACAATATTTAATAACGAAACACTGATAAGTTCACAATGTGAAATGCAGAATATGAAATGTCCAGACACCTGACAGAAGGCACAAACAAAAGAAAAATGTCAATACATACCTCGACGACGAAACTACTCACCAAAAAAAATTTATTACTTAAAGACATTATAGCAGAAATTAGGACGCTCTTGAATCTTTAACAAAAGAGTGGTCTTCCAATCTGAAAAAACCACCCAAGATTTGTTTATAGAAAATTGGGACAACCTGTTTACTGCAAAAAAAAAATTGCTGAAGTAGATTCTTACTTTCTAAATACAATACCGTTCGAACAAAAATGAAATCTTCAAGAGTGTACGAGCTACAGAGCACCGCGCCACTGGTGAATCACCCAATGTATATATATATATATATATATATATATATATATATATATATATATATATATATATATATATATATATATATATATATATATATATATATATATATATATATATGTAACTGACACTAGGGCCACCCTGTAACTTTTTTCTATTTGGAATATTTTGATGAAATATGGGAATCGGATAGAAGACAACATTTTGAATTTGACTACATTAATATGTTTGACATTTCGTTTCAGGTTGTGGCGGAAACGATACCAACTTTCAATTTTCAAATGGTATACCCTGTATTTTTTTGCTTATTTCAATTGTTCATCTCATCCTACGACGTTTTTGCAATTTTCATCTTTCGTTCTAGAAGGCCATGAACAGTGACAATTTGCTTAACTCAACATCTCCTATCACGTTTCGCCATTTCTTATGCACTGTATTATATCACCGTTTGGAAGTTGTGTTTCACCATCTATGACTTTCCCTCTTTCAATGTTCAGGGTCTTACATTTTTCAATCCCGAATTTCATATGAACATCTGCCGAGAACTCACTGACAGTTTTCAGCAAATCATCCAATTGCTTCTTGTTCGAAGCATATAATTTGATGTCATCCATATACAGCAGGTGGGAGATTGTATGATAATTCATTTCTGCTTTTATCCTAAATCCGTATCCTGTTGTATTGAGCATTGAGGACAATGGGTTCATAGCTAAACAGACCCATAGTGGACTCAAAGAGTCTCCTTGAAAAATTCCACGACGTATGGGTATCTCGTCGGTTTTAATTGATGTATTGTTCATGTTGGCCTGCAGAGACGTGCGCCAGTGTGTCATTGTTCTTCAAGAACTGTAACAGGGCTGGGTGAATTTTGTATATCTGCAATACTTCAACAAGCCAAGAATGGGCGGTACTATCGAATGCCTTCAGATAATCGAGAAAAGCCGAATGAACATTCCGATGCCCTACGTGTGCCTGTTTCATTATCACAGAATCGATGATGAGTTGTTCCTTGCACCCGTGGTGTTTCTTTCTGCATCCTTTCTGCTCCTCTGCTAATATATTGTTGTCATCAAGGTGTTGGTATATTCGATTAGATATGCATGAGGTGAGTATTTTGTAGAGTGTTGGCAGGCAAGTGATTGGCCTATATTGGGACGGATCCTGGGTTCTATCGCTCTTAGGTAGCATAATTGTTAAGCCTTGCGTTAGGAAAGTAGGTGTTTTCTTGGGATGTTGAAGAACTTACGTGAGCTGTTTCGCTAGGGCTCCATGGAGCTTATCAAATTTCTTGTCCCAGTAGTCGTGGATATTATCTATACCTGTGGCCTTCCAATTGTTGGTCGCTCGAACTACTATTGTGAGTTCTTCCTCCGTTATTCCATCGAAGTCCATATGTCTGATATCGAGGCGTTCTTTTTCATTCGTGATCCATTCCGCATCTCTACTGTGTTCTTTGGGGTGCGACCATAGTGATGACCAATAGTCGGTCAAGCACTGTGCGTCAGGTACTTCTCTGTTATTGTTGGTCGCAGTTTTGTTATTTCCCTTATGAAAATTGGCCGAGTTTTGGAGGAACCTTTGGTTTTGGTGTTTCCTTTCAGTACACTTGACGTATCTTGAAAGCCTCTTTGCTTTTGCTTGGACTTTCTGTTTCAAAGTGTCCATATAAACGTCGATGTGTTGTTTGTGATCAGGGTGTTTTGTGTTCGTACCAATTTCCCTATAAATTTTGCGTATATGTGATTTCAAGCGCCTTGAGGGTTTTCTGTTTCTCAGGAATTCTGTGAGGCGACCGATTTCTGCTCTAATATTATCAATATCTTCTCCAGTCGTTTTTGCCATGGTGGTTTTCTGACGCTTTTTGGCTCAGCTTGAATCAGAGTTGTGGAGATTTTTTGTTTGTGAAGTCGAAGAACCGCTACTGCTCCACAGTAAATCAAAGTGTGAATCTTCTCCAAGGTGTTCAGGTCGGTATATTCTTCAAACACTGAGTTTACGCTTGTTCGTCTTGAGTTTGGGCAGTATTATTATTTATTATCGTGGACTTATGCACTATCTCAGCTGTTAGCTGGATATAATTTACCTTTCCCAGATTTAGCAATCAAAGGGAATAGGCTCGATTACAATATACTTGACATAAATTTTCTAACTATCCTACATGTATTAAGAATTACAGCTTTTTGCATCTCTATATAGGTATTCTTATGCAATTCTAATTTCTTAAGGCTATCATGCAAAGTTTTGGGTATTAAACCAGTCGAGGATACGATGACAGGAACAATATCTATTTTATCGAGGTGCCACATCTGCTTAATTTCAATAGCAAGGTCTGTGTATTAGGACTTTTTCTCCTGGAACTTGTTCAGCACGTTGTTATTATTCGGTATGGCGACATCCACCAGCATTGCTGTTCTAGCTCTCTTATCATACACCACTATGTCCTATTATTCGTCACCATTCTGTCAGTGATAACAGGCCTATCTTAGTATAATCTGATAGAGTCATTTTCCAATACGGGCGCCGGCTGATACTTGTAATATGGCTGGAAGGTGTTCAGAAGTCCGTACTTGTGTGCAAGTTTCTGGTGGATAATGTTGCACACTTGATTATGCCTGTGAAGATACTCCGTATTGGCGAGTTGTTCGCATCCGGATGTAATATACTGTATAGTCTCCGATCTTATATGGCATTTTCTGCACTTATCTGTTTGTAATGTTCCGTCCTTCATTATAAATTTTTTGTAATTGTTTGTAGCGATCACTTGGTCTTGGATGGCCATAAGGAATCCCTCTGTTTCTGCGAATAATTCTCCTTTCATCAACCATTTGTTGGAGGCTTCTTTGTCGATGTGTGGTTGATTAATCTCATGGTGATGTCGTCCATGCAATTCCTTTCTTGACCATTGCTCTTGTTTTTCAGTATTTGATAGGAATGGTAGATTCAGCAGGTCATCTCTGGTAGCAAGATTTAGTGGTGTATATCCCCTATCAGCCAACGATACCACTCTATGGAGGTCAGAAGTGAAAGCTTTTGCAGAGAAGAATTCTCTGAGATTTTTTATCTGTTCGGTGTGTAAATTGACAACATCTATTAATCCGCGTCCTCCTTCTTTCCGCTTCAAAGTTGTTCGTATCACAGACGATTTTGGATGAATTAATCCGCGTCCTCCTTCTTTCCGCTTCAAAGTTGTTCGTATCACAGACGATTTTGGATGATGATTGTTGTACTTTGTCAGCATCGTTCGGGTCTGCCTTTGAATATCATCCACTTCTGTCTTATTCCATCTGATTATTCCAAATGAGTAAAGCAACACTGGAATGGCATAGGTGTTAATTGCCTTGACTAGATTCCCCGAGTTTAACATTGATTTGAGCACAGTCTTCATACGCTGACTGTATTCTGAACGAATCTTCTCCTTTTATTATTATTATTATTATTATTAACCATAAGCAACTTTAATTTTCGAAGAAAATTATTTTTCAAGGGACAATATTCAACCTTCCGTAGAATGTTAAATATCCTCCCTTGAAGGAGCTAGTTTTCCGATCTACTCTTCATACTCACCGTTAACCGGGGCCACCGGAAAGTGGTACAGCACGGTCAGATGTCACGAATAGGAACAATGGACTGCAGTTTCGGTCTAGTTTGACCTCGTCAGCTTTGCCTACCCATTCGCAACATAAGGCTATGCCGTTACCTACTCTCAATTCGCAATAATGTAAATATCACTGCGCCCCCCAACGAACCGAAACAGAGGCTACCTCACCAACGCCAAACGACAATGCTGACGAGGTCAAACGAGACCGAAACTGCAGTCCATTGTTCCTATTCGTGACATCTGACATCTGGTGTACCACTTCACGGTGGCCCCGGTTAACGGTGATTATGAAGAGTAGATCGGAAAACTAGCTCCTCCAAGGGAGGATATTTAACATTCTACGGAAGGTTAAATATTGTAACTTGAAAAATAATTTCCTTCGATGTGTGTACACATTGCGTAATCTCGCATATAGTAACTTTTTGTTTTCAGAGGAACTTTAATTTGGTTAAGAGGATTTTTTTTCGTTTCCGAAAGTGCGATCAATTTTTTCATCAAGGACGTGTTTTGATGAAAAACCGAAAATTGTATAACCTTTTCCTAATTTTATCTTGTGAATCTATGTCCATTCACATAATTCAATCGGAATGATTAAGATAGCTTAGGTATATTGTTCATTATCATAAGCAATTACTTCTTGCAATGACAATTCATATAAATTATTTAATGTTTTTTCACCAAGCTACAACTATGTCAATAAAGTCTTGTGTGTGATAACGATGCGATCATGTACTACGAAAATTTTGAAAGGTTTGATGTGTTTGAATGTTATATTCTGAAAAATTATGATGCTGATGCTGCAGAAGCTACTTATCTGGATCGTTGTCCTGAGCGACGACAACCTCATAAAAGTATATTCGATCGATTGAGAGAAAACCTCATGAACTATGGTATATTCAACGTCCCAGGGAAATTATATTATGTAATAAGTAGTCATCGACTCGATTCTTGTTATTGGTTTCATTCTGAAGAAACTTCGTAGTTTTTCCGAGAAATAATTTAGACTGATGATGTTCACATCAGTAGTGATGGAATATTCAATCGTCCAAATGAACACTGGTGACAGGATGTAAACCCTCATCACCATACTAATATTCCACGTCAAGGCCGATATGGGTTAACAATTATCGTACGGCTTCGTTATTATAAACGATATCACATTCACATTTCACATAACTAGTTATAACCTGATGAAGAAATATAGAATAATTTATATGAATTATCATCGAACTGTCATAATGAGGGCATATAACATACTCAAACTATTTCAGTAATTGCATGTAAATTCTGAGGAAAGACATAAAGTTAGATGAAATTAGGGAAAATTCTTCATGAAAACGCATCCTGGAAGAAAGAATTGAGAGCACATGCGATTTTTCTAGAGAGGAAGAAAACTATTTAACGGCAACAAAGTTACCTACGGTTCATATATGAAGGAACAAAAAAATTTGCATCATAACCCAAAAACCGAAATTTCCACTTATAGTTCGATTCTACTTGATAAAGTGTCAAAACCATTTTTATGTAACTTCAAAAACAAAGGAGATATTGGCACTTAACTGATTCCGAAAATTTTTTGAAAAGGTGCAAATAACTCGAAAACGAAAAAAGTTATCTTGAATCTGTTTATAGCAATGAATTTCTCACACAAAAAGAACAAGGGAAAGAGGGGTCATTTTCCTCTATTCACAATATTTCACATAGCTGCAGTACTAAAACGTCGAAATCTGTCCACTCTGTACATTCAGACCAAAATAATCTCAAAACACATTTATACTCATGAAATGATATGAAAAAACTTATTGGTGAGATGTTCCTAGTGCTAAAACTTCAATAACGAAGAAATAAATCATTTATCAAGACAAATAAAAATTTAATTTGTTGCCTCTTCCTTTTTCCCTTCTTTTCTCCTTTCATATTATAGAGCACGATCAGCTCTATCCAATAATTATATAAAGTTATTTCTAGTAATGGATTCCATTTTTTCATCCACAATTTGACTTGTTTTCTATAACTATTGAGATATTCGTTGATAAGCAGTTATTTAATAGTGCAAATGATTGAACCGCTGCTGATTTCATAGCAGAACGCTTGTCTAGTTTATGAAAAATTAGGTTTTGGTCAAGTAGTAATAAATGCTGTTTAGTACATTAATACTATTCAACTTTTTAAGATCCTACTGGTGAAGTTAAAATGAAAAAACTACACGTAACATAAAACTCTTTTTTACCTGAAATGCAGTGAAGCTTTGGTCGAAAAATAGCCAAACGATTTCGAGTGTTTTATCTTCAGTTACATAAAAAGACAGTATTACTGATATTGTGTAGGGTACTCCGAACAGAGGAAGAAGAATCAGAGTGGCTTTAACAAGTTTTCTAGAAATAAAGAATTTATTTTGCTCTTAAACCTGTGCCTTTGATTTACCTGTATTTCACCCGTCTTTGTTGAAGAAACATAGAATTCAGTTTCAAACACAATATCCGGACAATAAGGATAAAAAGAATGAAGTTTATCTGAAACGAAAAAATTTCAAGTTGATTGACATCTATTTTTTAGAGCTTTACTGGGTGATTCATCAGTGGCGCGGTGCTCTGTAGCTCGCACACTCTTGAAGATTTCACTTTTCTTCGAACGGTATTGTATTTATAGAGAAAGAATCTACTTCAGCAATTTATTTTGCAGTAAATAGGGTGTCCTAATTTTCTATAAAAAAATCTTGGGTGGTTTTTTTCAGATTGGAAGACCACTTTTTTGTTCAAGATTCAGGAGCGGCCTAAACTCTGCTATAATTTCTTTAAGTTATAAGTTTTTTTGGTGAGTAGTTTCGTCACGATATTTTTTTTCCGTAAAAATTCATGAAAATAGGCTCTCACATCATCGCATGCTCCTTCGACCAGAGTGGATGAATAAATTTTTCCTTTCGTTTTCTTATTGTCCAAGGATAGCTTTATTGATGAATTGAAATAGATTATCCTCATTTTATACAGGAGTGACTCGAAAAAATTATTAAATATTGTAATTTTGAAAATATCATATCTTGATTTTTCAAATGGAACACCCTGTATTTTATTATTCATGTCAACGCATAAAATATTGAGCTATATTTTTGCAGAAGTAACCTTATCTTTATCTTCGATCATTTTTGAAATATTCGATTATTTGTAAAAATTTTTGATGAAAATTCTACCAGCCTTATCAAACTCATCAACATGCATCATTATTCGCACAGAAGTTTTCTTTTCTATAATGATTCAAGTAGTAAGAAATGAAACCTAAACAAGATAATTCTTTTAAAGAATGATAAAATCAAGATGATTAAAACGTAAATCGGGGTATGTGTTGACATTTTTTTCTATTTGTGCCTTCTGTCAGGTGTCCGGACATATCATCTTCTTCATTTTACATTGTGTACTTATCAGTGTTCCGTTATTAAACATTGTTAAAGTGAGGTTTGAACCCAATTTTCTCAATTGACTGCCAAGAAGTTATCCAAAGAAGAAATGGTTGATATGATTTTTATTCTGGATGAGTGTGATAGAAATTCTCTGTTGGCAAGTAGAGTTTATGCACAGAGGTTTCCTGATAAGAGACATTCTGATTCAAGATGCTTTGAAAAACTCCTAATTAGATTTATCAAAACGGGCAATATCGCTTACAAAAAATATGAAAAACCAAAACTGCTACAGCTGAAGACAACCAGTTATCAGTTTTGTTGACAGTGGCAGAGAACCCATATAAAAGCCAAAAAGAGATTTCTCAGTTAACAGATATAAGTCAAACTTCCGTCCAGAGAATCTTGAAAGTGAATAAATTTCATGCATATCATGTACAGCTGCACCAGGTACTGAACAATCAAAACTATGAAAATCGAATCAATTTTTGCTATTGGGCAAGTGGCAAAGTAGCGGAAAATCCAAATATGTTTAGCAGAGTTCTTTTCTCGGACGAGGCAACTTTCCACAAGAATGGGCTTGTTAACAGGCACAACTTTCATTATTACGCCACGGAAAATCCACACCTCATAAGACAAATAGATCACCAGCATCGTTGATCCTTGAATGTATCTAATTGGGCCACACTTTTCCGACAGGCGCCTCAATAGTGAAATATATTTCGATTTTCTGCAAAATCATCTACCAATACTACTTGCCGATGTAACAGAGCTTATAAGACAAGCTTTGTGGTTTCAACAGGATGGAGCACCGGCACATTACTCACATCAGGTTAGGGAGCATTTAAATCATGTATTTTCAAACCAGTGGATAGGAGGTGGTGGTCCTGTTAGATGGCCAGCTAGGTCTCCGGACCTTACAAGTCTAGATTTTTCTTATGGGGTTGAATTAAGGTCATCGTTTTCCAGATTCCTTCTACAACACAGTTGGATATGAGACAGAGAAAAGTCGACTCCTTTCAGTCAGTTAATCCGCAAATATTGTTGAGAGTTCAACGGTCTTTCCTCAGAAGGATTGAGTTGTGTCTACAAAGAAACGGGCAACATTTCTAACACTTATTGAAATAGTTCAACACCTTGTAGATCATCTCACCAAAAACCAATCTTTTACTTATTTCATACAGAACTACCTTAAAATATCTCCATTTCTCTGATCAAGTATAATGATATGTACTAATAAACTCTTCTTTCGCAACCTCTGATTTTATTATTTTAGTTTATTTTTCTTTATTTCGAGAATGGTCGAAGATAAAGATAAGGTTACTTCTGGAAAAATATGGCACAATATTTTATGCGTTGACATGAATAATAAAATACAGGATGTTCCATTTGAAAAAATCAAGATATGATATTTTAAGAATTACAATATTCAATAATTTTTTTGAGTCACTCCTGTATAAAATGAGAATAATCTATTTCAATTCATCAATAAAGCTATCCTTGGGCAATAAGAAAACGAAAAGAAAAAAGTATTCATCCTCTCTGGAGCCTGCGATGATGTGAGCGCTTATTTTCATGAATTTTTACGGAAAAAAATATTGTGACGAAACTACTCACCAAAAAAACTTATTACTTAAAGACATTATAGCAGATTTTAGGACGCTCTTGAATCTTCAACAAAAAAGTGGTCTTCCAATCTGAAAAAACCTCCCAATATTTTTTATAGAAAATTGGGACACCCTATTTACTTCAAAATAAATTGCTTAAGTAGATTTTTATTTTCTAAATACAATACCGTTCGAACAAAAATGAAATGTTCAAGAGTGTACGAGCTACAGAGCCCCGCACCACTGGTGAATCACCCAGTATATGAGTGAGTAAAATTTTAGAATACTTTGTTAACACTATGTTCACATGATAAATGAAATTTGATGCTTTATTTAAAGGATCATTTAAATGTTCAAATAGGCTACTCCATTCCTGGTACGAAGCACGTAGTTCATGTATTAACCAAAACTTACAACAACTATAACACCTGTAGGTATTTCTATCAACAATGAAGTTTTATCTTTAGTAGTCCAACAGTAAATACTCCCATTCACAATTCTGAGAACAATCCAAGGGTAACAAATAAGAGTGGCAATACTGAAAGAAAAATTACTATAAGAAACACAAAAAAAGTAATGAAAAATTAATTATCAATCCAAGCATTTAATGTCATGTGAAGAATAAAAACAAAGCTGGACAATTGTTAGGAACTTTTGACATCCCAACAAGCTTCCTCAAGAACAATTCATCCAACAACTGTATAATACAAAACTGAAACAGTGAAACAAAGCAAGTTTATCCAAACAAATTTGATGGAGCAAATATCTACATAGCGTTCCTTACGTAAGGAATTGGTTCTTTGTTGTATTTTTGAAAGAGTTTTGTATCTAACATATTGCAGTTACAATAAAATCGAATTGCATACAACTATTTTATTAATTAACTCAACTGAAAATCTAACTAGCCTTTTTTGAGCAACAAAGCAAGCAAAGAAGATTCTACTAGACGATTGAACTTTAATCAGACTCAATTAGTATTGAATATTAATAAAATAGGTATATATGTAGTGTAGAAGTTTGTGTGATAGTTCTATGGAAATTATTTCATTTCATATGTTAATACAATCTAGTGTCCCTAACATTTGAAGTTATTGTATGGAGAGATTGTTCAAAAGTGCATTAGCTCTTTATAAGGCAGCTTAGATATATCTTTATTTCAAACATATGAAAACATTTACGTATTTATAGTTACTTACCCCAACCTGCAATAGCATATAGCTTTACACTTGTTTTGTCAGAAAAGAGTTTTAAATATATTAAATTATGTAAATATATTCCTTCCATAAGAAGCATCATATAATTAGTTAAAATGAAATATTGCCTGAGACTTATGATCGCTTTACAAACCCAAAACTGAAATGAAAATGAAATTGATTCACAGGATTACAAGGTCAGGGCAGATGAGCATGTAATACATCAAAAATTTAATGAAAAATAACCCAGTTTATATAAATAATTAATACTAAACACGGGTATTTCTTGAGATATGCATTACTTCTAGGAAAATACATAAAAATCATACAATAACCGACTTCTTACTGCTTCTTTTCTGAAGGTTGGTTCACCATTCTCATATGATGTTTCCGTAAATAATGTAGTCCCTTTGACAAATGAAAGGTCCTTCAGTATAGACATTGAACATCTTAATATGGAAGAAACAAACAAATGCATATGTAGGTAATTTCGTGCACAGTGCAATCTCCTGAAATGAAAAAAAAATCCATAGAATCTACAGGTTCCATTCGATTGAACTTACTTCAAATATATAAATATCAACAAAGCCAGAAGCAATGAGATTATAGAAATTGCGTAACCAAAATGAGTGCATTTCCGTAGTATTGGTAACCATTTCGTATATATTTCTTCTTCATATGATGGATCTCTGGCATAAAATGTTCCACACTGGGTGTAGTTTGCTGTAGCTTCTAGATTTTTGTATTTAGTGAACCACTTTCCTGTTTTTTCACAGACGAGAGTGGCCAAGCCCTTAAAATATTGAGTAATAAAATTTAAATATGTTATACGTTCTACAATGTTTATAGCGAGTTTAGAATTATTGTATTGGAGAAAATAGACATGTCAAAGTTTCTAGTAATTTTCAGGAAAGTACTGCCACTGTCCTGTATCTATCAATATAGTCAAGGAAATGATATGCTTTATTGTTTCTTAAAAAGAAAAACCGTAATAAATACGTTATATAAAAAATAAGTGCTATATACAACTATATTTTTCCATTGCTATAATCACTAAATGTATAAAGAAGTTTCCAAATATACAGGGATATCCACCGGGACCGTCCGTTAAAAACTTTTTAAGTTCCAATTACAATATCAAGCTGAAATTTTATACTCGGCCATAACTAGCGATTTCCAAGTGGAGTGAAATATTTTCGAAGTGATACCATTTCCGGTTATACCGGAAGTGGGCCATCACTTTGTTATTTCAAATAACAATCTACCTTTTTTATTATACATCCAGAACCGACATTTGAGCAAGGCATAAAATACCCAAGTTGTTGGCACTTCTCTGTCAAAACTTTTGACAGATTTAGTTATTTTTTTTAATAAACTCGATTTTTGAGGAACATTTAAGAAATTGTAGCTCGTAGATCTTTTGGACCACAGACACAATTTTTGCTTGGGTGGATAGAAGAAGGATCAAGAATTTTTAAGCAATCTACACATGTCAAATGTTTATTATATATATATATATATATATATATATATATATATATATATATATATATATATATATATATATATATATATATATATATATATATATATATATATATATATATAATATATATATATATATTATATATATCTATATATATATATATATATAATATATATATATATATATATATAAACAGCTCTACAGGCCAAGTAGGCCCATGGCTTCATTACACGTTCTTCTCCAATTCATTTTATTCATAACTGCTCCCTTCCAGTCTTTCACTCCTAGCTCCTCAATATCTTTCTCCACCATCTTGATTCATTCTGTGCGTGGTCTTCCCCTGTCTCTTCTTCCTGTTATTCCCCTTGTCAAAACTTGTCTTGTTGTTCTATCGTCTCCCAGTCGGAAAACATGGCCAAACCATCTCATTCTTTGTGCTCTAGCCACATTTGTTATTGAGGGTTGTCCATACAATTCTTGAAGCTCGGCGTTCGTTCTCCTTTCCCAACGATCTTCTACCTTTTTTCCACCATATATTCTTCTGAGTATTCTTTTCTCGAAAACTTCTAATGTATATTTTTCCCTCTGATTCAACTTCCACAGTTCGCAACCGTATGTTATCACAGGCCTGATGATCTTCTGATAAATTTTCTTCTTCGCGTTTTTCGACATAGTTTTGGACCTGAGCACTCTGTATAATCCTCCTTAGCATTTTGGTTCTTTAGCTATCTAACTTTAAGCTATCTAACTTTTCTAACTTTTCAAAGCAGTATGTCCTATCATTATCTGCAGATTTGAGTGCCTTTCATTTTCTTGTTGTCCTACTATCATATACCTGGTTTTATTTTCATTTATCTTTAAACCCTTTCTTCTTGCAGCGGTTTCTAACTTCCTGAATTCATTCACCAAATGTTCTCTTGTTCTGGTCACAATAACTATGTCGTCTGCATACGCTAAAACTTGTGTCTTTTGACTGCATATTGTACCTTTGCTAGCTATACTGCTCTCTTTTATAATTTTATCCATCACGATATTGAAAACTGTAGTAGAAAGGGGATCTCCCTGTCTCAGGCCTTTATCAACACAGAATGATTCCGACAATTGTCCGCTCATCTTAACTTTATAGGTGGTATCCGTCAATGTCATTCTCACCAGCCTTATTAGTTTGCCTTTTATTTCTAGATCATCCATTGGTTCATATATATATTTTCTTATTATACTATCATAAGCCTGTTTATAAACAGATTATACGATGAAAAGCATATGGAGTATCATGTTTTGATCAATAGTATTATCTATAATTTGCTTCAACACAAAAATCTGATCCATGACTGATCTATTTTTTCGGAACCCACACTGATACTGTCCTAGCTTTGGTTCTATTATTTCATTTAGTCTACTTTTGATAGATATCGCCATAATCTTGTAGATACTGTCCATTAAGGCAATCCCTCTATAGTTCTCGCAATTGGTCGTATCCCCCTTCTTGTGCAACGGACATATTAGACCTTCCTTCCACCTACTTGGCATTTTCTCCTCTTCCCAAACTTTAGATATTATAAAATATATATTGTCCTCCATTTCTTGTCCCCCTATCTTTAACATATCCGCCGTGATGCCATTTTCACCTGGCGCTTTGTTGTTTTTAAACAATTTTATGATTGATCTTATTTCTTCCTTATTTGGTGGTTCCTCATACGCTTCATTTAGGAACGCCCCTTCATCGTTCGCATTTTCACTAGTCTCTTCACTTTCCCCGTCTAACAACTCTCTGGAATACTCACTCCATCTCTTCAAACTTTCTTCTATTCTTCCTACCAACTACCCGTTTTGTCTTTGCGGAATAATATTTTATTTTGCTGATAGAGCCTCCTCTGATATTTTATATTTCTTATAGTCTCGAAATAGTTTGGGAATATTTTGAATTTTGATGATTTTGTAAGAACTAACAGAGAATGCTTTGAAATATTTGAATCAAGTAGCTGGACTGGCTACGCTCACCTGACAGGTGCCTAAAATTAATGTACTTGTCACTTCGTTCATTCGAATTTAATATTTCAACAAGAATTGTTGGTAATTTGAAAAACACCAGGATGATAATAAAATGGTTGATTATTCAAACGAGGATATGTTTAATCTCTTTTTAATTCATTTTAGAATGTCAAAAAGTAGTGGGTAAAAATTGCAGGCAATTCAATAACCAATTTCCAAATTTACCGTCTATGAGTAAAATAAAATTTCGAAGCATTAGAAGCAATTTTCTACAATTCGGATGAATAAAAATTGTAGGAACTAAGCGAAAACCAATCATCGAAGATAATTACATTAATACGAATAAATGATAGCAGACATTATAGGAGAAAACTAATTTACGATCTGAATAAATGTTCAATATTGGCCCCATTTTGCTCGATACACTTGACAGCTCGTATACGAACATGATGAGTTGTCCTCCTAGTTTCCTCAGGATCAATATTACGAAAAGCATTATGAATGCGCTCTAGTAACTCTTCTTTACTTCTTACAGGAATAAGATACACTTCACTCTTGATTTTGCCCCATAAATAAGAATCAAGGGGCGTCAGGTCCGGAGAACGCGAAGACCATAAATTTGGTCCTTGATTACCCCACCATCTATCCTCGAACATTTCTGTTAGCTGCCGATCTACAGCTCGTGTTTTATGTGCTGGTGCACCATCCATTTGGTAATAGCATCCCTCAAAATGTTAATGGGTAATCCATCTAAAAAATTTGCTAATGTTCCTCTCAAAATTTCCAGGTATCTTTGTCCATTAAGATTTTCCTCATAAATGTGATAAGCCAACAAATCATTCATTAAAATTGCAAAAACGTTGACGCTGAATTTATTTTGGAAATCAATAACCTCAATGAAATGTGGATTTTCTGTGGCCCAAAAATGTCGATTTCTCCTGTTGATTATTCCACTTTCATTGAACTTGGCTTCATCAGACCATATAATATTTTGCAGAATTGTCTCATCTTCTTGAAGCCGAATTAATAAATTTTCACAGAAATTTTAGCCGCTTGGGAAGGTCAATTGGTTTCAATTTTTGTAGTCTGGTAAAAGAATACGGGTGCATGTTATGTTTCTTAAGGATCCTTTGAATGGAAGTATACCTCAATCCAATATCTATTGATGCTGACTTAATGGACGCATGTGGATTGGCAAGAAAATACGCGAGCGTATTAATTTGATTGTCGTTGTCCTTGAGAATTGGTTTTCTTCTGATTTCTATGTATTTTGTTTCTCCAAATTGCAGAAAATTGCTTCAATCCTTCGAAATTTTGTTTTACTCATAGGCGCCAAATTTGGAAATTGGTTATTGAATTACCTGCAAGTTCTATCCACCACTTTTGACATTCGCCATGAATTAAAAAGACATTAAACATATCCTCGTTTGAATAATCAACCAATTTATTATCAATCTGGTGTTTTTCAAAAATTTTCACTTCAAATTACCAACAATTTTTGTTGAAATATCAAATTCGAATGAACGAAGTGACAAGTACATTAATTTTAAGCACCTGTCAGGTGAGCGTAGCCAGTTCAGCTACTTGATTCAAATATTTCAAAGCATTCTCTGTTAGTTCTTGCATGATCATCAAAATTCAATAAATTCCCTAATCATTTCGGAACTATAAGAGATGGGTATAGTACATGCTGATACAATTCCATCTGAAATTTAACGCTTCATCTGATGGTGATATAAAAATTGGCACGTGCCATTTGAAAAAATTGAGTTATTGCTGTTTGAAAAAGGCCAAATTGAAAAAATCATACAAAACAAAGCAATAGACGTTTGACATGTGTAGACTGCTTAAAAAATTCCTTGATCCTTCTTCTACCCACCCAAGCAAAAATTGTGTCTGTAGTGCAAAAGATCTACGAGCTACAATTTTTTTAATTGTTCCTCAAAAATCGAGTTTATAACAAAAATAATTAAATCTGTCAAAAGTTTTGACAGATAAGTGCCAACAACTTGGGTATTTTATGTCTTGCTCAAATGTCGGTTCTAGACGTATAATAAAAAAGGTAGATTGCCATTTGAAATAACAAAGTGATGACCCACTTCCGGTATAACCGAAAATGGTATCACTTCGAAAATATTTCACTCCAATTGGAAATCGCTAGTTATGGCCACATATAAAATTTCAGCTTGATATTGTAATTGGAACTCAAAAAGTTTCTAACGGACGGTCCCGGTGGATATCCCTGTATAAAATTTAACAAACGTGAAAGATTAAAATAGCAATTATTAGGACCATGATTTTCATTTAAAGCTGTTGCTCCTAAAAAGTATATACAACCACGCAGAACATCTCTATTCAGTCTCACTGGCGTCATACCTTATAAATATTCTTCGTTCTTAGTAGAATAAAACAATGAATTTGAACGATTCTTAGTTTTTTGAGATAGTTCATAACTTTCCAAGCATAAGAAAGTTAATAGTTGTTGAAGATTGATGTGATGATTATGAAGTCCATTATACAAGCAGTAGGTTTACATCTCTCTCAAAAACTTCATACCAAGAACAATAATGAAAACCCCTACGAATATTCATAAAAACTGAGACATAACTTCATAACTTCAATCAATTTGGAAGAAAAGTTATATATGTAGCTAATATGCGACTAGGAAGATGCTCATTAGCTAGAACCTAATTACAAAAAAGTTAATGAATACCTATAATTTCAAGAACTCAAACGTTACAAAAGAAGTTATCTTCCGCAAAATGACGAACTAATTATACTGCACTATGCTGCAAAATGTACATAAGATACAAATGTTACTAAGAGTGCAAAAATAACCGGAATCGAATAATCTAGAATATACAGACTCCTAAAGGAATAGTAAAAGCCACTTAAACGTCTCCTAGAAGACACAAATTGTTATCAATAAAGGTTTCAAAACACTATTCGAATAGCAGTTCATAATCTTTGTTTTCGGAAGGCAATTTCCACATTGGACAGAATACATCCTGCAGGTAAGATCAAGGTTTTTATTTATCAATAACAGAATCGATAACTTCTTACTTACCGAATTCTGTAACAGAGACACTACCTCTGTACTTGTGAGTGTCCTGGGAGAGCATGGCAGACTTGACTTAGTGGTCTGCTCAGCATATTTCCCAGGAGACTCTGCGGAATGCCCTCCTGTGATGATTCACAACATGGTGTGTCATTGCAGGAGGAAAAAGCTCCAACTTGTCATTGCATGTGATGCTAATGCACACCACTCGGTGTGGGGCAGCACGAACATCAATGCAAGAGGTGAAAGTCTTTTCGACTTTCTCATGGCAGAAGCCCTCATTCTTTTGAATAGGGGAGATGAACTTACCTTCGTGACGCGAAACCGCGTTGAGGTGTTGGACATTACATTCTGCTCAAATACCCTGAGCAATAAAATCTCGAGGTGTGTCAAGTGAACCCTCGGGATCTGACCACAGACACATTCAATTTACCATTGAATCTGGGATCAGACCAGTGGTTGAATACAGAAACCCAAGGAGCACTGATTGGGAAGGATATAGGGCCACCCTTAGTGCTCATTTGGGAGGTATTGCCACATCTACTAACAGTGGTAGAGACGTTCTGCCCTTGAAAATCGTAGAAGAGAAGTTCGGAAACTATTTAACCGAGCTAAAAATACCGGCAATTGGGACCATTATCGTTCTACTCTAACGTCATACAACAAATAAATAAGGAGGGCAAAACGGGAGTCCTGGCGCAGGTTCTGAGGGGAGGTGGAAAGTACCCCCGTCAGTGCAAGTCTGCATAGGGTTCTCGCCAGAGGCCCAGCGCTCCCCATCGGATCTATGGAGGGTCCGGATGGGCGATACACGGGCCTCGGAAAGGAGACGTTAGAGATTCTTGAGAGAACACACTTCCCAAATTGTCGCTTTCTTGATATCAGTAAAAGCTGTGACACTGTGACACTATCAGGTGGGCGATTCGCTCATTTAAGCCATTCAAAGCTTTTGGAGAGGATGGCATCATGCCTGCCTTGTTACAACATGGGGTGGATGTCCTTCTCCCATACCTCATTAGGCTCTTCCGGTCGAGTCTTGCCTGGAATGTTGTCCTGGCCAGCTGGCGAAGAGTCAGGGTTGTTTACATCCCTAAGGTGGGTAAATTGAACTCACAACCGAAGTCATTTATACCGATTAGTCTTACGTCTTTTGTTTTGAAAACCCTGGAGAAGGTGTTAGATGGAGATGTTATCGGTTAGGCCTCTGAGTGAACATCAATACGCCTATCAAAAATTTGAATCAACCGATCTGGCACTTAACAACTTAGTCAGGAGGATCACACAGTCTCTGGTCCGCAAGCCGACTGCAGATGCAACCTTCATGGACATTGAAGGGGCGTTTAATGCGGCCCCACTGACTCACTGTGTGGGAATATGAGAGCCAGAGGGATACCAAATATTATTGCGGAATGGATTAGTAACATGCTAAATGCCAGAGTGATCAACACTTCACTGAAAGGAGAAGTAGTCACTTTTGTGGCTGGCAGGGGCTGCTCACAGGGAGGAGTACTATCCCCTCTGTTGTGGTCTCTGCTAGTTGATGACCTTCTGGCAATAATTGGCGCACTGGATGTTTATGTATAAGCATACGCTGATGATATAGTTATTCTGGCTGTCGGAGATGATAGCGATGTTACCAACAGACTACAGGAGGCTATGTCTGCAATTCAGGGGTAGTGTGAAGGAGAGAAACTTAGCATAAACCCCTACAAAACTCTTATGGTACCGTTTACCAGGAAGAGGAGGATGTTTGTCCACACTAATAGCCAAGCTGCACTGAAAGCATTGGCATTCGATACCTGCGCTTCGCTTATGGTTCAGGAATGTCTCTCTACCCATGCCGAACTAGGAGAGCGGAGCAGGCTCCGTCTAATTTGGGTTCCTGGCCACTAGATCATTGAGGGAAATGAGAAGGCGTACTCATTGGCCGCTCGAGGAACTAACCTGGAGTTCATAGGACCAGAGCCTAATCTCGGAATTCCCCTGGAAACTGCAAGGATGGAACAGAACCGATGGCTGAACTTGAGGGTACGTGAGCATTGGATGAGCCTCCCAGGTCTCAGACACGCTCGACGTGCCATCAGTGGACTTTCCACTACAAAAGCCAAGGCCTGGCTTCATAAGTTAGAACTGAGAGTTTTAACTGCCATATTAACGGGGCACTGTCGCCTCAGCAAACAACTAAATAAATTAGGATTGGTTGAGGATCCTTCATGTAGGCTATGTGAAGAAGATATAGAATTAATGGAACATGTTATGTGCGAGTGCCTAACTGGGGATAGGGTCAGGATGGAAGAACTTGGATCCTGCAAACTGAAGCTGACTAAGCTTATTAAGCTCTCACCCACGAAACTCGTATCTTTTACGAGAAGGATGGAGCTCGTGGATGAAATTTGGGACAGAGTGTGCCACAATAGACCACTGAGTCGCAGTGGCCGGGCTGCTAGGCAGCCCACACTCAAAAGATTATATCTATCTATCTAAGATCAAGGTTTACCTTCAACATCCAGAACGATTTGTGGCAAGTTGTGCATGAATTTAATTTCATATGAGGAAAGCATTACAGGAAATCAGTCCATATGAACAAACAAGGAATTGTATAATGCAGAAGGATTTTTCGAGAGCAACCGAAAAGTATCGGGCTATGTAAACACATATCTGGATAAGCCTTATAATAATCAAGGATAAACGCTTCGGAATGTTTAGACTGAAACACAAGAGCGTTCTTTAAAGTAGAGGCAACAGAATTTCGAATAAAATAAAAACTATTGTCAATCTAGATCCCATTTATCACATTTTCTAGCAATTTCATACGTTATTAGTACTCTCCATCCTTTCTCTTATTTTCAAGAATTTTTTTCGAAAAACGGACATTATACTTTTTAACCCTGTAATCAGTTGAGGTATTAATAATTAATTATTAATTGACGAAACGCTAAAAGTATAGATTTTCCATTTTTCATTATGATTTAGGTTATTTCAATGTAGGACAAGCAAGGTTTACAACAGTTTTATTTATAATTTTCTCGCTAGCAAATCACTATTTGATCGATTACCGAGTGATGGATATCAGTTTCTATTGAATTACTTTGATTGCTTGAACAAATATATTGACAAACATCACATATTCCTTGATATTATGCTTAGAAAAACTCATATTGGCACTGCAGTTTTCACTTTTAGTCAATCATGAAAGCATTTATTCATTACTCCAGAAACAAATTTTCACCAAATAACATCAATTGAGAAATTACAAACCTATCTGATGTACTCTTTCAGTTTGTAATTTCCTCTGGGCGTTATACTTATTCTTTAATAAGTATAACGCCCAGAGGACTAATCCCAACTAAGATTTTATTTCTGATAATAACTGTTATGAGTGTTCTATGACATAGCAAAACGGCCTGTATAATGTCGGTGTCATATTGCTAGTAGTCATCTACAGCAAAAAAAAAACTCATGGCGTCGACATATATAGATCCTCCTCTGTTTCCCTGCAAACGACTATAAGTCGCAAGAATTAGCCATACGTTCACCAATTTCCCCTCTAAAATTGTGACGCTTGCGCGTAGCTTGTCAAGCAGTTGAAAGAAAGATAGAAGCAATAGTTTTTCATCCTATTTCATCCTTCTCACTCTCCCACATACAGGAGTTAGCAATACAAAACTATTCACTTATTTAGAATCATTTTCTTTCACAACAGTTATTACAGTTGACACAACACTAAATACCTTTGAACAGTCCCCATGCCTTGCATTCACAGGTTGCCAAAGTACATTCCATATCCACTTAAAAAGGATGAAGAAATCGGAACATCTAATTTGAGTTAAATTTTGCACTAAACGAGAGTTTAGACAAAACTCATATGAAAGAGTTATATAAACGATTTCATACCTGTTAATAGCGACCCACGTTCTAAGCAACTTTCGACACCAAAATCTAACCTAATATCGAATATGTGGGACTTGCAATAAATGAAGATCGTGGATTAACTATGCAAGAACTAGAATGTAATCTTGGAATGTTGGTAGTGTTTGGAGGATTTTCCCAACGATACCGATTTGATAACAAACAAATGATCGAAACAACGAACAATAACACCGGAGAAGAAATATCGGGGTAGATTGTATACTTTTGGAAAATTCTCGCATGGAATAGAGGATTCTATTTGAATAAACTTGTGACATTATAAGGGTCTACCCAAATTGAACCCACGCAGAACACACGCCTAGGCCACGGGTGAAAGATTCTGTGAATCAAAGTTCATCGTGAGTTACCCCATTTTGAACGCGGATATCTACAATAGCCGTCGGTTAGACGTATGCTATGCATCGCATGGGTTCAATTTGCGACGAAGTTTATCGAAAATTAATTGAAGTGCCCCCTCACCTTCAAAGGGAACATTACAGAGATTTTTAGAGAATTTATGATGATATCCTTCCTTCAAATTAGACTTTATGAGAAGATAAATGATATTGAATTGATGTATTTATTAGGTTCTACAATTTTAATTGCGAAATATCTAAGAAATCTGAAGAATGACTATCCGATTCTCAGAAATTCAATTAAATTTGGGTCCTATTGAATAGTTAGGCATCGTAACTGAAAGCTATTTTTATTCATCACGTGGGTTGATATTTGAATCAATTTATAGGAAATTCCTGAAGCAATTATGATAGGAGCGGTGGGTTTTAGTTCATTCATTTCATTATATTAAATGAGTTTTCCTGTTCAACACTGCTATTTCGTTTTAAGAATAGAAATTTGTAAGAAATTTCCAGACAACATTCGTTTTAACTACATCTTTTCAAACATTACATTGATAAACTAATCTTTATATTTTCATCAAGAAAAATTTGTGTCATTAACTTCTAGAATGTATTTTTGTACACCTCACACAATGCTGCAAATTTATTTTCTTTTTAACGATATAATTGTTTATACTCACTGTTCTATTCAGTTTTTCATACTTTTACCTCCCATATAATTTGAGAAAAAATATATTTCTTTGTAATTCGATACAAATAAATCAGGAAATAATTTTCTTAAAGAATTTCTCAGCATATCAAGAAGCTTTTTGATGGGAACAAAGTTTTGTTCTCTTAAATAGAAATTTTAAATACTGAAATTTGATTAAAAAATAGAGATACGTTTTCATTCAGAATAGATTTCCAAAAATCACATATAATGTTTGTATGGATAAATACAATTTGAGGCAAATCTTCTTCAGCTCACCCTATATATTCAAAATAAAAGAATATTTAATATTATATATTTCAAAAGTACATAATCTTCTCAAATTTCAAGAATAAGTTTCGCAACATCTTATGAATATCATTTGACATTAAGTATTTATGATTTAATTTCAGTACTCACCTCATAGGAAGATACTAAAAAATTATTCGAAGAACAAGATTGGTGGACAGTTTTACCCGCTTTAACCCTTTTCCAACACATAATTCCGTCAAAAACTGTGGGACAAAATAATTCCGAATTATCTGAATCATTGTCCGTTCTCACTGACATATTTCCCAAACAATTTTTTTCTAATTCTACAAGGAGATAGTAAGTTTGATTCCTGAAGGAAGAACCCATGTTCCAGTTACTACGCGGATTTATTAGTAGAGAGATGTAAAATGATACTTTGTTACTAGAGGCGTCTGTCGATATAATTCATATTCTAATGGTGTTTACCAAGAAAACGACAACAAGTATACCGCGGTCCAAATAATGATAGAATTTAGACAGAGCCGTCGAAATAAGGGGGGTGGAACAACCAAATTCAAATCTCAAACATCTTCATCATCCAGAAATAAAAACATATTTTTATTAGACCAAATACACTACTCCGACAAAATGTTGAACCACTCAATTTATGCTGAATTATTTGAGAGCATTCATTTTCATTGAGTTTTTCGAGCATAACATATTTCAAAGATGAATTAAGTAAGGGTCTGGGAAAACAATGAATCAACGAAAAAATTTAATGAAAATAAAATGAATTCTAGAGAAGGGCTTGGCCAAACAACCATTGTACGAACAATCAAAAAACGACATTCCAAGCAATCAATAACTTTTAACCGGCTCACATCTTCACATCATACTCATAATAGTCAATCTAATTAAAGCCTGATCTATTGAATCCAAAGTTTAACTAAATGAACACGATGAGTTGCAAGTGGATTTATGCCCCGTTGTCTCCTTTTCATGAAATGCCATGTGCCCAGTCGGGTTCATATCTGGACTTCTCGGAGGAGACCTCATAACATTGATTCCGGCTTCATCAAGGTAATTTGTCACCACTACTATGACACTACGCCCACTCGCATTATCGTGCATAAAAACAAAATCTTACTCCATTAGAGGGACAAAGGCGGACAGAGTCCAGTGCTTTTCAGACTACCATCGCACAGTGAGGAAAATCATTATCCTGTTAAATTTGGAGTGAATCCGAAAGCATTGTTGGAAGATAAGGTACCATTATAGATTGACTTATCTCATTCCTGAAGGAATTTCCTGTTAAGTTGCTTCATATATAAATGAGATCGTTTCTTTCACTACGTATGCTTCCTTAAAACATCATTGATCCGCTTCCCTATCTAATAATTGGCAGAAAGCCGTTTTCGCTTCCAGATTCCATCCATATTGGAATTCATCTCGCATCTAGATAGAAATTCAATCGTCACTCATCACTGAAGAAAACTGTGGGCCACCATCCGGGGGAAAACGTCATCAGCCTCGATAACATGGAACAAAAACTCCTACAACCCTGCCAACAAGTCGACACAGGAGCAAAAACTCAAGACAGGTCCAGTCCCAGCAGTTAACTACAAGCAAAAGAGGACAGAAGAAATAAAGAGAGAAGAAGCAAAAAAAGAGACTACCCTAAAAACAGAAAGAAGAGAAAGAAGAAACTACACAAATGGAGAAAAAAGAAAATGAAGAAAAAAAACGGGCCAATTCTACCAAGGCCGCAATGGAACAGAAGGTGCCTTCTTAGAAGAGCAGAGAAGGATCGTCGAACTTTTCAGAAGGATGTAAATGAATAATACAACCGCCAACGTAAGGAGCCTGAAATTAGCGTTTTGTAATGCCAACTCGTTAATGAAGAAGAAACAAGAGCTGACTATATTCCTGGAGGAACAAAAAATATACATAATGCTCATAAACGAAACGCACCTGAAGACTACAAAGGAATTCAAAATAGAGATTATTCAATCTATCGAAGAGGTAGAGAAGAAGGGAGAGGAGGAGGAACAGCAATACTGGTAAAAAGAGCCCTAGAACACGGCGAATTACCAGAAACAGGAACAAAGAACATAAAAGAAATAGGAATAAAGATAAAAACGAAAAGAGGTGAACTGAAATTATACTCAGTATATAAACCACCAACAAAACTCTAGAAAAGAGGAAGTGACATTACTCTTTCAAGAAAAAACAGCAACAATAGTACCAGGAAACCTGAACTAGAAACACGAAGATTGGAATTGTCGAACAGCTAACAAAAATGGAAATGAATGAATGAAAAGTGTGCCCTGGTAGACAGAAATAAGGGTCATGGACTTAAACTCAGACCCCACATAAGAGGATCCTGAATAACCTAAAGAACAGAGTAAAAGAGGAGAAAAGGTAGATGTTCTACGAAGAGTGAGACGAGAAAATAGAGGATCTAACAACAGGATACCAATCCCTCTAGAACATGGCAGGAGCACTGACGGAAAAAAGAAGAGAACCAACATTCCCTACTACAAAGAAGCAACAACGAATAAAGAGAAAGCGGGCGCATTCGCAGATTCTCTGGAAGAACAATTCAAGACCAACAGTCCGAACAAAGACGTGGCTTTCAACAGAAACGTTGAAATCATAGGAAGAAGAAAAGAAGACACAAATGGGGGGGACTCTAAGTCAACGCAAACATGACAGATGTAGTATACTTTGACCATAAAAACAGAAAGAAGGATACGAAGAAACCGGAAGAAATAAAAATAGCCAACCAGAAAGTGGAATGGAAAAACCAATCAGAATACCTCACAGTATTGATAGACAAAAACTTGAAAATCCACAGTCAAATGGAACGGTAAGCTGTCACTAGAGAACAAAATAAAAAATCATGAAAACAATAATCGTACCTAGCATATAATGCTAGGGGAAATATGGTCCACGACAACGAAATCCTACAGGAAAAGAACATTACAAGAGACACTGAACAAGAAAGTCAGAACGGCAATTGGGAGCCCCTGGTATATATCAAACGAACAAATAAGACGAGAAGTCAATATTATGACGCCAGAAGATATGATAGTCAAGAAAACAGAAAGATTCTTGGAAAAAATAGAGGGACACGAAAGCGAGGAAATAAAAAAGATAACCCAAAAGAAAACAACGAAAACAGATAAACACATTTCCCTGCTTCAGTGGAAAGGGAACACGAGGACGAAGAAAAACAGAACAAACGAAGGAGGATAACAAAGTTATCCTTACTCAAGCCGAAACCTCAAAGAGAGGTAACCCAATACCAAAGTAGGCAAGAGTAAAACGAGACAATAAAAAGAAACCCGTAGAAAAAGGCGAGAGAAAGATGAAGAGGCGAAAGGAAAGATATTCCGGTCCTCGTCAGAATTAAAAGGCCAGAAACGTGTTTTTTGTATCAAAGCAAAAGACCTGTGCGATTCCCGACCATCACTCGAGCCACTCCAAATCATCGTCAAATTCAAAATACTTCAAAGCAATCTGAAACTCCATACGATAGGATTATAAATTACCCGACAATGAAAGATGTTTGAATTATGGAATGTACACAAGAATACGTAACTTAAAGGTGAAACATATATTAGATGAAACTGGTCGAATTAATTTAACTAAAACCGCTCAAACACACTTCAAGAATTGAATTTCTTTTCTGCGCAAAAAGTTCTATTGATATTGAAAAAGTAGGAATTTATTGATCTCTTCGTGACATCGATAGCACCGAGAGAAGATATTCGACGGTAACTTAACAAAGTTGGCCTGATGCAGAAAAATATATTAGGACTTCATTTTTTGACCGTAATCGTCTTCAAGATATATACATTTTTTATAGTAGTAGTATAGTACTCACTATATTTTTATAGCGTCTTATAAAACTTGTCAAAATACATATTTAAAGCATCTATTCATTTTTCTCAAATCCTCCGTCTTTGAGTAATTTTTGAAGATTAGCTAAGGTTAATAAAAAATAAATCATTTTAAATTGTGTTGTAGCTTTGAATATGAAAAATTAAAATAAATTAAAATTACTATTTGCGAGATTATCGCAATGTGTAGACACATTGAAGAATTTTTATTATTCAAGGAACAACATTCAACCTTCCGTAGAATGTTAAATATCTCTCCTTGAAGGAGCTAGTTTTCCGATCCTCCCTTCATAATCACCGTCAACCGGGACCACACAGCAGTGTGACTGCTTGAAGTTTTCCTGTTTATCTACGCTTTGTCATCAGGATTTCCCGGTTGCGATGGTGAAGTAACCTCTGTTTCGGTTCGTTGAAGGGCGCAGTAACATTTACATGTTCACTAGCGCTCCAACGAATTGAGATGAGTAGGTGGCAGTGTAGCCTGATGTTGTGAATGGGTATGCAATGCTGACGAGATCAAATGAGACCGAAACTGCAGTCCATTGCTCCTTTTCATGACATCTGACCGTGCTATGCCACTGCTATGTGGCCCCCATTGACGATGATTATGAAGAGTAGATATGAAAACTAGCTCCTTCAAGGAGAGATATATAACATTCTGAGGAAGATTTTTATTATTAGAGCTATAGAACCCTTCAAGGGTTATTAAGCTCAACTTTAATAAGTACAGCAATAAATTACATTTTATCCTATGGTCATAGTGACAATTTTAAAATATATGTAATCACAAGTGTATATTACACTTATCTACGAAATTAAAGACAATTCTCATACCTACGATATTAGGTTCAAACAATAAACACTTGATGTCCAAAGGTAAAACAGCCATATGTCTAACAATTTTCTGATAACATTGTTCCTTTCATGAACGTGAAGTGAACATTGGAACACTAAGGAAGATTGAATATTGTTCCTTGAATAATAAAAATGCTTTGAATATAAATTTCTGTTCATACATTTAAGTTATATGCGTACTTCGTACAAGAGCAGGTTTATATTTTTGTATCAAAATCATACTTTACAATTTGTCAATTCATTGATGTATTCAAACTGGTTTTCCGATCGCAAGATCCAATTCGGCAGAATTTCTAAGCAATTTTGAACTGAATTGAAATATTTTCTTTCGGGTTTGGTAATATTATAAAAAGTGAAAATACTGCCTATTGATTTCATAATGAAGATCATTCCTTTTAATTCCCGCTCTTTTCTCGTTCACTAATCAACTAATGACTGAATGATTACTAACTTCTAACCTATATTGTTGTTGTTGTTGAAGGCGGTGAACCATTATCTTTCATTTCATTTTTCTCAAACAATTTTTTCAAACTTTAAGAAAGATTGGAGTTATTCATAATTATATGCCGAACATTTGAGAAATTGATAAATGTTGCCATGCCTATCCTAAAGGTAGAACGTGTGATCAGTTTTAGTAGTGAAGACGAAGTAAGTAAAGATCCTTTTAAATACATACCTTCACCAAAATATGCTCATAAAAAAATTTTCCTTCAAAATTATAGGTCCATACAGCCGATAACATTTTAGGAAATAATACTTCTCGTAAATGGAAATGCAAAACACCTGGAGAAAAAAACGCAGTACTTTTTCTCCAACTAGAAAAAGCAAGTAAAATCACAGGAATTGACATTGGAAATGAACATTCTGCATATATTGAAGTTTTAGTATCTCGTTCTGGCAACGATGATGACTACAAAACATTACTTGTAATGTCCACATTTATGTCTGCTATTGAATCAAGGCAAAGTACGAACATTAACAGAGTCAGAATGTTTAAAAAAGAGGACCTTTCAAAGCCTGAATGTGAAGAAAAATGGGATAGAATTAAAATTGTTTGTACACAACCATTTAACAGACATGTAAAATATGGACTTTCTTTCATAAAATTTCATTCAAATGAGGGTGATAAAAGTGATATATTGGATACAAATAAGAAGCTAGGAAATTTTTACTGAGACCTGATTCCCCAAATGACTTAACCACTGGTGCTATATTTGCTAGACGAAAGGAACTTATAGAAGAGAAAGTGAAACCATTGACAGGTAAAGTTGATAATTACCAAATATTTCACCATATTTGGGTGAACAGAATGTAGTCTTGAATTTTTTGTATGTAGAAGAATCTTTTACTACTTTATATGTAGAGTCCTAATCCATCTCGTAAGAAGAAATTGTTTTTTAGTACTTCAGTGAAATTTCAATATTTCCAAGAATTTAGCCATTTTTCTCCTTTAATTCATATGTTTTTCAGCGGCTGCTGCAATACGAGCTGAAACTTCAAGCCTCCTTGATACAGGTAATTCTCCAGCTCGAAGCCCAAGATTATTACCGAGTTGTGTACAGAACTTACTGTCTAATAAGAAAAAAAAGAAAAATGATTCAGTTATAAAAGATGATAGTCCTTTAAAACCCAGAAACAGAAATGAGCTATTCTATACCGAAGATGAAGAAAAACCAAATGCAAAAATTGATAGACTTATTGATAAAAAGAATGCTGAAAAAATTAAAAAACAAGAAATAGAAGAAAAACAAACTCCTCAGAAAAACAAAAAACGTAATAACCAAGCTCAAGAAAAGAATGAGGAAAGTGGAAAAAAGATCAAAAGAAAAGAAGATTCAGAAGCTGGTGCTAGTTCTGCCAGAAAAGAAAATTCCAAGAGAAAGTTGAATGAGATACAAGAACATACTCCTAACAAAAATAAATGTACAAGAGTCACAAAACCTTTCGACAGGCTTCTAGAGGACGTGGTTCTTGTTATCAGTGGGATCCAAAATCCAGATAGAGCAGTTTTAAGAGCAAAAGTAATGGAAATGGGTGCGAAATATAAACCTGACTGGGATAAAAGTTGCTCACATTTAGTGTGAGTATATTATGTTGTATTCTTCAACATAGGCTTTTGAAATTTCATTAAAAATGTTTCGGTAGGTAACCATGACAAATGAGGATTCTTTAGGGAATACAGGGAATGAAAAAAAAACAAGATTTTAAATTGACATGTTGAACAATGAAAAAAGAGGAAAAAGCTAAAATGTCCCTTAACTCATAAGAATTTTTTTTTTTTTTTTTATGCGTGTTTCCCCGGAATAGGTGAACCTGTTACACCACATGAGTGGGCGCCTGGGAAGAATTGAGGTGTCTGTTTACTCGCTTCTTGAAGAAAAGCTCACTGGCCCTGTAAATGAAGGAATTCTTATAGAGGGAGGTTCAAGGGGTCGTTGAATGTACCGCCCAATTATGATAACTCCTTGCCAGCCTAGTGTTGCGGCAAAACATGAGTAAAACAGAGAAAGGTCAGCAACTTATCTTCTGAGAGCCAGCGGTTGAAGATCGCAAGTGACCTCCATGTGGGCGATGAGGCGCACAGCCCGTTTTTGCACACTATCCAACATCCACAACGAATGTTTGGGCGCAGATCCCCATATATGAGAACAATATTCCAAAGCAGGTCGAATCTGCGCCTTATATAGAAGCAACAGCTGAGATGACATGACATCACTTGGCTCTGAAAAGAAAACTAAGTTTAGCTGATGCCGACTTAGATATTGCTGATACATGTTCATGCCAGCAAAACTTGGAGTCTACTGTTAATCCAAAAAGTTGCATCGAATCTTTGGATGCAATTTGTTGGTCTTGCATTATTAGAGGAGGATCTCCAGCGGGGACCTTCCTAGAAACGTAGTTGCTTTCATCTTGCTCGCCTTGAAGCTCACCAGGTTCAACTGACTCCACTCAGATATCCTCTGTAAGTCTGAGTTTAAGTTATTAATTTGTTGACATCTCTGATGATGAGATTCTACAGCTGTAATCGGCCGCAGACTACTGAAAGACGAAACCAGGGTACAATCGTCTGCAAAACCGCAGATCTTGTTCTCTGTAGATGACAGATGATCCTTTATCTGCAACAGAAACAAGGTTGGCGAAAGAATGAATCCCTGAGGTACTCCTGCTTGCAACTGGAGACAATCAGATGTTATATCGTCGACCACAACTTGTATTGATCTATTTCAAAGAAAGCTACTTATCCAACCCCTCAATTTTTCGAGAAGCCCATATGTAGCAAGTTTATTCAACAAGGCTGCATGCCAAACCCTAGCGAAGGCTTTAGAAATGTCGTGGGCTATTGCTCTAGATTCCCCATGTTTTTCCATCGTTGATGTACAAACATGAGTGACGTAGGTGAGCAGATCTCCTGTCGATCTTTGCCTGCGAAAACCATAGTGACGGTCGTTAATAATTCCCTGCAACTCAAGATATTTGTTGAGTTCATCATTTATAACTCTCTCCATCACTTTGGACATAATGAGAAGAATTGCCACAGGGCGGTAATTTTGGGGTAAGGACTTCTTTCCTTTCTTTGGGATCGGTTGAATTCTCGCCATTTTCCAGCTGCTCGAAAAATTCTGGCTTTCATAAGAAGTTCCAGTTCGGAAGCACACTTTCTCAGGACGATTGGCTGTATTTCGTCTAGACCAACTGCCTTCTTGCAGTTCAGCTGCTCGAGAGCCCGTCTCACAGTGGGGACTCTGAACTTGATTTCTGCCATGGAAGAACTTGTAGGTGGAATGTTCGGTGGTATTGCATTAGATGAATCCAGCACAGAACAAGAGAGCAAAGAGATCGGCTTTCTCTTTCGGAGATGATGCTATACTTCCGTCTTCTCTAACAAGACATGGCACTGACAGTCTTCGCCATTGACCAGAATTGTCTAGTGCCGCTTGCCTGTTCAAGGAGTTTTTTAGTTACCCCTTTGTTGAAATTGGCCTTTGCTCTTGCAGTTGTCAGGTTGCATATGTTCCGTATTCATACGAAGCTTGTTCTTGTTTCCTCTATTAGATTCATCTTCCATGGCTTGTAAGCTCTGCTCTTGGCTGCAGAGGCTCTTACGCAGTCTTTGTGGAACCATGGCTTTTGTGCTGTTGTTCTTTTCATGGAATGAGGGATGTAGAGATCCATTCCTGCATGAATGATTTCTGTAACAGATTCAGTGCACACATTGATGTCAGGATCTGAAAGACAAACATCACTGAATGGGAAGCATGAAAAGAACTCATGCAGCTCATCCCAATTGGCACGGTTATAGTGCCAAATGCATCTGGGTGGTTTAGGTTCTTGTTTTAGCGGCAGCATAACAGTTCCAGTAGCAGATATAAGGTTGTGGTCTGAGTTGCCTAGCGGTGCTGAGACTTCCACTCCAAAACCATCTGGATCTAAAATCAAAAAGAGATCCAAGGTGTTCGGGAAGTCGGTTGGGTGATCAGGTATTCTTATCGGTTCATTGACTAGCTGCGTTAGATTATGGCTGATTGCGAAAGTTTCAGCCCGTCTTCCCGCTTCATCTGTTCTATTGGAGTGGTGGAGCCAGTTGGTGTTGTGAACGTTGAAGTCACCCAGTACAATGATCTCAGCTGCCGGATGGTGTGTCTGAATCCAATCCACCTTATCACCTAGATACTGAAACAGTCTAGGGAAGTGAATATCGTTTGTCGAGCGAAATAGACAGCATAAAAACAGTGTTTTATCCTACAAACAGATTTCAAACCACGGAAGGACGAAAGCGTCGTCCTCCATCGTGCCCTATCTCTGGCATGCAACATCCGATCTCGCGAAAACACAGAGGCCCTTTTAAACCTAAATCTCATATGTAACTCATACCCATTAAAACGTAAATACGTTGTGTCGGTTGTTTGACTTTGGGTTTCGGTTAGGGCCAGCACATGGAGTTGTGCGTTTTGCATATGCTGGTGAACTGCATCGACATTCACGTTGTTGTGCCCCAGTTCTCTGATATTGATAAGATCCAATCGAGAAAAACTCAGATGTTTTCTGAAAATTATTCCGTGTTCTAACTTTAAACGTGTTTGTTTATTGAGACCATGTTTCAAAAATCGACACGCCGAAGAACTCGAAGAGTTTTCATTAAATCATGACAACTTCTTTATTCAAGTAAACACGATTTTAACCATCGTTATATAAGAAAAAAATAACGAAGATGCCGAAAGCCTCGGACCTACCATGATATCTCTGCGCCAGAAAGTCGAGGCGCCCTCTATGAGCCTTGAACCAACAACGAATAAATCTTCATGAACCTGAATACGTTTGTTATCGGTGGAATGCGTTGGTTTGTGAGCGATGTGCAATTGTTTGTAGTACCTTTTTTACTTTCGTCGTGTTTTTTTTTTAAAGTCAACTCTTTTCTTTTCATCGAGAAAGCATTGTTTTGGTTGAATAATTCAGATTTTTCAAAAAAATCTATAACTAAGATAAATTACTTCAACAGTAAAACTGTGCAGGACATACTTCAGCTTGTGATCTCCTTGGCTCTAAGTGGAGACAAAATGCAATTTTTAATTTGTTCTTCCAAAACGACAAAAACAATTGGCTTGAAATTCTGCAGAAATCTTCAATTTACAAGGACTGTGCTGCATTCCGCAACCCCTTCTCTCCTTTCCCGTTTTTCATTAAAACTTTTTCGGAAGCTATAATTTGACGATGAAATAATTATTTTGGCAATCCACGTTTTGATACAAAACTTTTTGTCCTTTGCCTTTCCCTAAAAATGCATATTTTTTAAGAAAAAAAAAATTAAAGTACCTGCCATCAAAATTGTAAGAAACTCCGAATCGGAAAAATTCAAGTAGACTGCTGTCGTTCATAACGATTTTAATATTTGATTTTTTTAATGAATTATATATTTTAACATGTTTTCGAAATATCTATGAAATGACTATGAAAATAGAGGATAGAGTTGAGGAGAACCATGGCTGTATGAAAGTGTCCGTCAAACGTTAAAGAAGGAGGGCGTTACTGTCGCAAAACGATAAATTTTAGAGCAAGTGGCAAAAGTTATTAGGGCATTTTTTTGGGTTATATTCATTAAATTATTTTGAACTTTCTAAATAGTTGACACTTTATATGTTATGTGTTATCTGATGCGTAAGCGCACTTCAGCTAAATTCATTTTATACAAGGTTGTATCGGTAGCGCTATTCTGAGCGATTTTTGAACTGTTACTTACCTTTTATAGCTGGACACTTTTTCAATTAATCCCCTATTCAAGAGAGTTCTTCCTACCTGTACCCTCCATATTCATAAAGAATAATGGTACAATATTCAATTTTATATGAACAGCCTGCTTGACATTTTTTTTGACAAATATTCCTCATTCTAGCTGAGGAATCACCACCAGAAGTAGGTCCAAATACTTAGGAAAAACCCTGTATATTATTTGTATACATATCACTATTTTAAAACCAGTGACCTCACAAAAAATCATGATTTTTCAGTTGCGCCTTTATGAATACGCCAAAATTCAACCAAGTAAAGGGACGCGGCAAAATTGTGACACGACAGTGGATTGAGGAATGTCACTCACAGAGGAAAAAATTACCTTGGAGGAGATATGCTTTGGACAAATATGAAAAGGATAAGGATGAAAGTGAAGAAGAAGTATGGGAGCAAATCAAGGAAGCACCAAAATCACCAATATTGCAGAAAGATAATAACGAAAGAAATGATAATGACGACGATGATATAATGTAAGGTTCAACAATGTCTCTCTTGATTTGGGGACATCTCCTTTAGTATATTGCGGCTATCCAAAACCAAATTGCTGGTAATCCTGCTGTTTAAACTAACCACTTTCGCGCATTCAGTACCGAGTGGACGGGAAATGTTTCCCGAACGATTTAAATTTCAGATTTCTTCAACTTCAGTGATTTTTGAGTTATTCAATATATATTGTTATTATTGAAATTACGTAAAAAGTATTTTTACATTGTTCAGCCAATGAATAGATTGCAGTGGATTGATTAGCCGAATTTTTTTTTCTATTTGTCTTGACATAGTTATAAAAGTGTAATTTCAATTTTTGTCATTTCATTTTGAATTTCTAGTTTCGGGCTTGTGCATGGTGATCTCGAAAGATTTTCTCTTGATATTTAACCTCTAGCTGCGATAGGCATCTTTCGAGCTGATGTAGAGAATTCTACTACTCTTTTTATTTCAACACTGACACAGGTGTTGATGCTCAATGTTTACTCCTTCTTGTTATGCAAAAAAAACTTCCTTACGAATTGATAACCTCCTCCTTCTATAGACCTGCATTTTATAGTTGATTCCGAATCACTCACCTTGACCTAGCAATGATAACTGCCACCTCTCAGGATTACAAGTTATCTGCCCTTGGGAGGTTATGGACTCGACCTATTTACTCGACTCACCAACATTCATATATCCGGTTTCAAAGGAAATTAGCCAAAGTTTCGATTTTCAAATGGCTCACACTGTATATTTTTTGAGAAATCGAATCAAACCCTCTTTGTCTATACATTCAGCATATTTTAAGACGAATTTGCCGAATTTTTAATTTTTTTTTTATAAATTTGTTTTCAAGTCAAGGTGGCTATGACGACAAAAAAACTGCGTGATTTATCGACCGAAATCGAGTACATTTGGATTCATCACTGAAACTGTAGAATTTCTTCTGTTATTGGCTTCTTAACATTCCAAACATTGTTTCTTTAAAAAATCTTATTTCCGCAAGGTATAATAGAGGCTCATTAGCACTATAATACGCAGAATATTTTTACGAATATTTTGATACCAAATTCATAATTTTTCGTTGAAAATTTCCATTCGTAATCCTGGACATAGTATAATACTCGTTTTTCAACTCATTATCTGAAGTGCTTTGGAAATGCATTGAAATCCTATCACAGATCATAGAATTTTTTGTATTCAATTTTAAATGTCATTAGATAAGATTGTGTTGCATCTAAATCGGTGAGTTGGTATAAATTGTTCAGAGTTTTTGAATTTTCACGGCAGAAAAACAGACGAAATGCTGTACACACAGAATGAAAAAGTAGATATGCTACTCATTTATGGCGAATGCCGAAAAAACTACAGCATTAGCAATTTTATACGCTGAACGCTATCCAGAACGGCAACATCCTTCAAGGCACTATTTTCCAAAACTGGAAGTGAAGTTTCGTCAGCAACTGGTTGTTGCAGATAATCAAAATTTCATAGTAAGCGAAAATTCTGAAATTGATGTATTAGCGTACATTAATTTGAATTGTACGGCATCTACCAGAGCAATCGCACAAGAAATAGGGATAAGTCATCAGAGTGTTTGGAGAATTCTTAAGAAGCATAAATTTCGCTCGTTCAAATACAATCTTCATCAACACCTTTATGAAAATGATAATGGCCGAAGATTAGAATATTGCAACCAGTTTCTTCAAAAGATGGAAATGGATCCAAGGTATCAAACTTTTATATTCAAATGAATCCCGATTTACTAACAACGGAATGTTCAATAGAAACAATACGCGCTATTGGGCCCACGAAAACGAGCATTTAGTGCGTGAGGGTAATTTCCAGGAGCGATTTGGGTTTAATGTATGGATGGCAATGGTAGGGCGACATCTCATAGGTCCAATCATTTTTGATGGACCATTAAAAGGGGAAAGATATTTAGGATTTTTACAAAACGAAATAAGCGATCTGATTGATGATGGTTTACCACTGGCTGTTGCTGATAGCTTAATTTTCCAACAAGATGGAGCACCAGCGCACAACTGCAGGGAAGTTGTTCAATACCTAAATAATAATTTAAATGAAAGGTGGATACGCACCAACGGCCCGACAAGATGGCCAGCTCGATCGCCCGACTTGTCCCCATTAGATTTTTTTTGTGGGCCCATGTGAAAAATCGTGTTTATAGAACTGCTTCAGAAAATCGAGAGGATTTAGAGAATAGAGTTCGGGGGGCAATAAATGAAATTTTTCCAAATCAAATGGATAATGTAGTACGGGCTACCATTCGCCGCAATAGGCTGTGTCAGGCACAGAATGGGGGTCTCTTAGAAAACCTGTTGTGAAGTTATGCTCAATTGATTTGATGACATTCCATCTATGGTCCATTTGTGTATTTTACGTTATTTATGTGTTTTGTTAAATTTTTATTCATCTGTAATGTACGATGATGAGTATGTGCGCCATGCCAAAATAAAGATAAGGTTTTGCGTTTATGCTTTGTGTGCATTACAATTTTAGAACCAGCTGAGTCGTCATAGCCACCTAGACTTGAGAAGGAATTTATCAAGAATGATTTAAAAATTCGGCAAATACATCTTTAAATATACTGAATGTATAGACAAAGAGAGTTTCATTCGATTTCCCAAAAAATATACAGGGTGAGCCATTTAAAAATTGAAACTTTGGCTCATTTCCGGTGAAACCGGAAGCGTTTCAGATAAACAGTCAGTGCCATTCAACTTGAAGTAAATTTTTAATCAATTTCAAAAAATTTCATTGAAAAATATTGGATAGGAAAAGTTTTAGGGGCGAGCCTCTTTCCAGTTACACCCGGTATATATATATATATATATATATATATATATATATATATATATATATATATATATATATATATATATATATATATATATATATATATATATATATATATATATATATATATATGCTCAGTCCTTGCTTCAACAGATTATTTAGAAAGACAATGCCGTCGCTAATATTATTCATTTTAATCTAGGAATTAAACATGACCTAATTCCCGAAAGAAAAAATTTCACAAATATGAACCTGAGATTATTTGTGAAAATGACAAATATAAACTTTATTTTGATAAAACAATTCTTTGCAACAGAGCTGTAAAACACAATAGACCAGATATCATTCTTAATGATAAACAAAATCAAATAACATATATAATTGATATTGCTATACCTGACACACATAATATACAAAATAAATACAATGAAAAATTTCTAAATATATGATGCTTGGCGACGAGATTAAAAAATGTGGAAAATGAAGAAAATATTTATTCTACCGATTATTATTTCCACAACAGGTGTTATTCCTAGAAATCTTCACAAAAGGATTGAGATTTTGGGTCTGAAGAAAATTTTGTTTGAACAGTTACAAAAGATAACAGTCATCAAATCTTGTAATATTCTTCGTAGGTTTCTTTCCGAAAATAATAATGAGGTACAGTCATAGGTTTTCTCTTTAGTTTATACTGCTCAGAATCTCATTTCATATTTTATTTATTTGTTTATATAAATGTAATATAATTAACTGACAATTTTGTCATATTTATATTCAGAGCAGTATTCTATTCGATCGTTCACCACTTCACACAAAGGAAACTATTAATGAGTAACATTCAGTGTTACTTGACTAAGGTCCGTACACTGGATTTTTCCGGGGAGAAAGCCTCTGACACTACTCGTTGGTACATTGATATCATTGTCTGATGATGCTATAGTACGTGTATATTCTGGTAGATTGATATATTCTCATAACATTTAACGTTATCCTAATATATAATTATTCCAGGATATGTTTTGATTATAATCATTGCCTGGCAATGGTATTAATTACCGGGTGGTGGATTTATATTTTTCATGAAATCAGTTTGATTGCATGAACAGATATATGGGCAACTCGTCGGGGTAAAACCCTATATATATATATATATATATATTGGTGTGTTTGTATATATATATATATATATATATATATATATATATATATATATATATATATATATATATATATATATATATATATATATATATATATATATATATATATATATATATATATATATATATATATATATATATATATATATATATATATATATATATATATATATATATATATATATATATATATATATATATATATATATATATATATATATATATATATATATATATATCTGTTCATATAAACTATTTCATAAAAATATATATATATATATATATATATATATGGACAAACAAACCAACGTTCATAGAGGTCAGATTCGAATTACATATAAATATTTTGGAAACTCTTTAGATCTCGAAAACATCTTGTGCTATACCACACGAAAAATACATGTCCCTTCCGCTCCCGAGAAGTTACGCCCCTGATTAGGAGTATTTTGCTAGCGCTTTCACTTCAGTAGTATATCTTATCCTTCGCTATTTCATTTTCAACGATAGGTAATCAAATCTCCGACGTAGGATAAATTGTGGCAACAATGGCTACAATTCGAATACTTTCGGGAAACATCTTTTCGACTTGGCACTGGATGCGCGACAGCGGTCAGCGTAAACAGCAGGATTACCAAATTGCTTATGTTGAGATATAACAGAAAACTAGATTTTGAACTGAATAGTCATAATAGTATTTTTGATAGTTTTATAGATCGAAGTGTATTTTCAAGTTAAATTCATTCTTCCTACAAACTTTGAGTTAAACTTACATTTAAATATATGTATTAGATTGCGATTGACTACCGTTACAGTGAATAGAGAATTCTCTTATACAAATGCTCCCATGGTATCTTCAATTTTTGAGCATATTAGTTCAGCTTTTTTTCATAGTTGTATACCTTCAATATTGAGTTATCTTCAAAGAAATAAATACCATAATCACTAAAATCTCTCTCAAGTCTGTTAGTTCCAGATATGTGGGTTTCATATCTTCATATAAATGCTCCACTTTTATAGGGAACAGGCTTCTGATACAGAAGATATTATTGAACAGATAAAAAATTCTAATACCACACCTTTAAAAAATGGAGCCCATAATTCTCCTGTAAAAGAAATTCTTGGTTCAAGTGGATTGAAAAATGAAGATCCCTATTCTGCAGAAACTGATACAGATGAAGAAACTTCAAAAAGAATAAAACAAATTAAACATAAACCTTTCGATTTCTTCAAGGATAAATTTTTTTGTTGATCATAACTTTGAAGATGATATAGAGGAAATGTTAAAAAATTATATATTCATTCATGAAGGGTAAGTTTTCTGACATAACAGTGATATATTCTAATAATTAGAGTTTCAGCTCTTTAACAGATGATTTAACCGAAAATGTACATTATATCTTATGTGGAAAAGAAGAAGCTCAAAATTTGAAGGGGGTCAACAGTAATGCTGTTTGCATTCTCCCTGATTGGGTTGTGGATTGTCATAGGTGTCGGCAGTTTATTCCACCAGATGAATATTTCATTCTGTGAATAATTATGTTTTGTATTTTATAAAATTTAAATTCTAATAAATTATAGAATTGATAAATTTCTTTACAAATCTAATCGTTATATGAACTTCACTTAAATTCAACAGTTAAAGTTCTGCTACAGCTTCCCTCAAAATTTTCATTCTGCTATACTATTGTAACCAATTTCATGAGAGAAATAAAGCTGCTCTTCGCGATTTCAAGTTCTAATAGTTTCTGTGAAATCACATAAATTTCACACAGAAAATTATTATGAATTGGAATAAAAGCATTTCGTTAATCATATGTAAAATTTATTAAAAACATGAATATATATAAACATAAATATATCTTTTAGTACTTAATTACATTGCTCAAATAAATTAGTCAAAAGTTCAGGTTTAGTCATATTTCTTTTATATTTCTGTACCATCTCTTGAATCTTCACTCTTCTTTTGACATGAGGTGGTTGGTAGCTGAAAATTTTAGAAAGTATTTGTGAAAATGACTTTCACATTATAGAAATCCATAATTAAAACAAACACATATTTTGGATTTTTATTGAAATATTCAACAATCATGCAGCATGTTTTGTAACTCAATTAAACTACATAAAAATTCAAATGTATATTTGAAACTCAACCAGTGGAAGGCATTATCAATAACAGAAATCTGAAGCAGGAATTCGTGTGTGATCCAATAAATTTATCTTTCACTATTTTTCTCATAGATATGGATGGATATAAAACTTGAGTGTGGGCTGATTGACAGCCCTGCCACTGCGACCCAGTAGTCTGTTGTCGCACTCTGTCCTAAATTTCACCTACAATCTCTATCCTCCTTGTAAATTCTATAAGTTGTAGCTGAGAGCTGAACAAGCTCTGTTAGATCCAAGTTCTTCAAGCCTGATTCTGTCCCCAGCTGGGCATTCGCACATGACGTGCTCTATTGATTCTATCTTCTCTCCAAATAGTCTGGATGAAGAGTATTCGATCGATTCTAACTTATTTAGGTGATTTCTGAGACAGCAGTGCCCCGTTAATATGGTAATTAGAACTCTCAGGTCTATCCTAGAGAGTTCAAGCCAAGCCTTAGCTCTCGCAGTGAAAGGTCCACTGATGACAAGCCAAAAGTATCTGAAACCTGAAACCACCAATTATTTTCTACCCAAAGCTCTTCCTCTAGTGGCCAATGAGTCTGTCTTCACAGTACCCGAGTGACCCGGTATCCACATCGGACCGGGCCTATTTCTTTCTCCCAGTTTGGCGAGGGTTGAACGACATTCCTCCACAATCAATGAGTGACTTGCAGTTGTCAGATGCCAATGCCTTCAGTGCAGCTTGGCTATCCGTGATGTTTTTCATTAACTTACTTGTTAATCTTGAATCAACTTGCCTTCTTTCAACAAATTAATTAAATTTGATTAGAGTATTTCTAATGATTCAGCGCACCAAAAATGGTTGATGCTGATATTCATATAATTATTATTTGTTTGTCCATTCTCTGATTAACCCTCATTTCATGAAAGCAGTAATAGAACAACAAAGTAATATCCATAAAAAATCTAGTCTTGCATAAGTTCTTGACAAAATGATTTCCGGTACCAATTTGTATTTAGTATTTGATATATAGCTTATAATTCACTATATTATATCAGTTTTCAATGAAAGGATTACAAAAATACAGATTTCATTTCAATTACTTACAGTTGTTGAAAAATTTATAAAAACTTCTTTTCTAATGTTGACACACAAAAATAGCTTGAAAAAGAAAGAATGCACAAGACATGTGGTTATATTAGAAATTTTAGTAAAAATTCAAAATATATAATTCATCTAAAAATTCACATTTGGATAAAATTTCATTACTCACTTGTCAGAATCCAATCTTCTTCTTTTCGCCATATTCAATGCAGTATATCTTACAAGAGGACCTAAACATCTTCTTGTGACCACCATTCCATTGATGAGTGGGAGAGCTAATCCAACTTTACCTATCGGACCTTGAAGATGAACTCTAAATAATCCCGTTTCCATTGCATGTAGAAAAATTATCAAAACGTCAGTGCTTTTTGTGGCATTGTTACCTTCCAGTCCAGTGTTCATGCAGCACAAAAGATCATCTGTGAATATAATAAACAAATCAAAAATTAACACAAAATATGAAGTGAATAATGAAAATGAAAATTGGATTTCCCATAAATTATGTCTTGAAGAAGTGTTTTCAAGAAATTAAAATTCCCTTAGCACCACCAAAACTGCATTTATGGCCTGCAAACATTGAAATTTTAGATAATTACCGACCATTCTTTCCCCTGAAAGTGGAATGTATCTGATGTTTACATTTCTTGAAGAAAATTACAAAAACAAATTGTTTAAAGTAGATTGAATTGACTAACACTTCTACTATACATTCTAAGAAGCAGGAAATAAATGTACCTATTGGTAAGTTCAGATGGTCCTCAAAATTTTCAAGCCAAACGACCATAATTTTAGCATTTATATGTGGATACAGACTGGACCTATGGGAGGATCGTTTCGGAGGAACTGGCTGTTTATCCAAGTCTAAACTAAGCGCTCTCTTATCCCTGCCGGTGTTTTCTGAAAGATTTCCTTCATACCCTGAAATTAAATCCGAAACCGTTTTGAATAATGTAAACAGCTAGTCTTATAAAAATCAAAAATAATGTGATATATCTGAAAATACACTAATTCTTATGGAGATTAATATGTTGCTAACCAACTTTAAAGTGGTATAGAAAAAATTTTAGTATGCAAATCGATCTAAATCACACCAAGAGATCAACATTTTCAGCTTATATACATTCATCTCTTGTGAGGTATATATATTTGCTATAATAATTTACCAGAGCCATCTGAAGGTCCTTGCTGAAACATGTGAACATTTTTCACAAGCATCTATATTAAAATGATTTTTGCAGTAAACGATTTGAGGTGTAGTTTCAAGATATTCTCTTTAATTTAAAATTATTAAAATCTTTTTCATATTAACATTTTTTTATGAAAAGTTATAAACTTATTACCATCTTAGGGATCAATTTGAATAAAAAATTGTATACGCAATTCTTAAAACGGAAGTGAATATGAATTATTTCACTTACATGACAGGCTACTTGCATTGAAAGAAGGTTGTTCATGACTCAACTTAGGTTTCAATTGAGATGGGACCACAAAAGCAATTTCTGAACAAGCATCAGCCCAATATAAAACTTTTTCAGTTCCATCATAAGAAATATCTTGCGCGCCATTATCGCCACATTGCTTAGGATCCGCAGTTTGAGGCAACTTCCAACTTGTTGAAATATGTCCTGACCACCCTATAAAAGAATTGAATTGTAAATCAAGCGAAACGCAAAGTTACATTGAAAAATCAATTCTATTTCCTTGATATTGTGGAAAAATTAATTTCATATATAAATCATCTGATGAAGAACTTTTTGATAAAGTCAGTCAAACTCTACACTGTACTTTGAATTCTTATAATTATTTTATATGAGACAATAGAATAATTATAAATACCTGGATGTCGACCAATTTCAACAGTCCAACCCAAAGTGTGTAAGAATTCCATGAAGTAAGGAGACAGAGATGTTTGATTTGTCATATTACTTAGAATGTTCTCAGCTGAAGATTGCTGTGATTTAACGTAAAATACGTGTACTGTATCACAAGTTCTCGAACTCAAATTGTCAAGTGATGTAAGATCTTTTGAAAAATCTGCCATACTACTATCAAGTTCCAAAAGCCCAGTTTTACCATCTTCTTCCTGAATAGGCAAAAACTCAATATGTGAAGGGGAAATATAAATATATATGGGTAATAGATAATTTGTCTGTTTTATAAACAATAAAAATTTCTCATTTTCCATTTCAATATAAAATACTAACAGGGACGAATATTTTTAACTGTTCAAATTTATTCAACAATACCAATTATGTTATCTGTAATGTTGGACATGTTAAGTTCATTTACCTCATCTTTATCCATTTCCAATAGTCCAAAGTGTGATAAAAATAAACGTGCCGTTTGATAATCATGACAAATTGGAGGTGGTGCACATTCTACGAATATACTATCTGAAGATAAGTTTGACTCGGCTACAACCTGTTTGTTCAAAACTTGACGCAACTTTTCCGTGCTTTCACTCGCTGAACCGTCTTTTGCTATAACATAATCCAAAGGAGGTATGGACTGGTCTCTACAATATCAAAAATACAATCAAGAATAAAAAAATATAATTGAAAATTCATACTATTAATTGTATCCAAATTTCAATCCATAATTTTTCAAAATGACATTCAAGAATTCCCTTAGAATTTGTAGATAGCATTACCTATAAAAATTATTACATGCATTGGACACTAATCTTATTCAAATGAAAAATTACGTTTTTTGAAAAAAACTACATAATAGTAATCTATTGTTCAATAATTATTAAGAGCTTACACTTTGCAATGAGGTACCCTATCCACGCTATCTGGAAAATACTTCTGTTTAAAAGTTGTACGAGGTGGTCCATCCTGCATCACAACCGGTCTACCAGGATTAGGAGAGTGATATTTGGTACTTGACTTATGCCTTGGCAAATATCTTAACTGCATAGTCCACGCATGTCTTCCGAAAGGATTTCTTATCAAAAGAGTTACTGTAGGTTGTGGGTCCTATGAACAATTATAATAAACCGTAAGTATTTCAAATTTGTTGATAGATTACCTGATCATTTCCAAGAGGATCTTCTAATAGAGCTAACATTACACCCCCTTCGCACACAAAATATCTGAAATGCTGTACTGCAGTATCTTTTTCAGACCTATTCAGTACTGCTGGATTACAGTATTGTAAAAGAGTAACTTCATCAAGAAGAGAAGATGTCGATTCTGGACCACATTCGTTGGGAAAATATCCCACGTCCTCAAGAATACAGGTTAGGAGATTTTCTGCCGCATCTCTAACTCTTATTGAGGCCGGTTTCAGTTCTTTTTCTTCTTTCAGTTTTTTGTTTTCTGTAGGTTTGCCAATAGATTTGCTACCTGATACTCCAAGCTCAACAACTTCTAGTACCTACAACAACAAATTCATTAATGAGATCATCATGGATCAAGATGATTTGAGAGAAAGCAAGTCTATAATTCACCATAGTGAAAATTCGAAAAAATAACATACAGAACTTCAACTGCAACCGTTTTTTAATTGCTGTGACTTCAGAATCTACCACATTAATTCAAACATAAGCATGTATCGTTGAAAAAAAATACATAAAGCAAAAATATTATTTATAAAAATAAACCAGCTGATAATTACAATGAAACTTTTCAATACACTAATAAAGATGAAGAAAATTGTTTGGATACTCACTGTTTGTAAGCAGTCTTTGTCTCTTAATAGATATGGATGTTCTAAAAGCCATACCGAACAGCAGTGAAATGCAGCTACAATTGTGGAATGTAAATCTTTGGAATGGGCTGGCGGAGGTCTAGAACATTGGTGAGTTATGTAATCGCACAACCATTTCACTGCTCTCTTACATTCCATGGCATCTAAAAAACGTATTAAATAGATTTAATACGAGAATCAAATCATGCAAGACTTTTTTTTTGAAGTGTTCTGTTAAATAAAAAGCAGCTTCATCGGTAATTTGGAGGTCACTATATGCTTTGAGCTATTAGTCAAATTAAATTACTATTACTCAAATTTTTGAACATGGTTTCCAAATTTTCAAAAATATAAGGAGATAACTTTGTGTATTACCTGTTAACTTTCTGGCTGCATTTTGAGAAAACAATATTATTGAAAACACAAAATGAATTGTTACTAATGTAACCTACCAGATTCCTTTATGTGTATCCTAGCCAGCCCTGACAGAAGTTCTAGAGCTGCTAAGGAAATATTCAAATCTGTTTTCCAAGATGAGATGAGCCTATGGCAGACCAAGTAGGTGGCCCTAACAAAGAGAGCGTGCGCAGAATCTAGGAATAAAATTATATAAGAGTTACACAAAAGATTATACCAGTACTGAAATAACTATTCGAGAATACCTAACAATATGATATGAGATTACTCTTCAACAAATGCAACTTACAATTTAACTCTCTATTGGACAGCGTTTTGCCTAAAATATTTTCAAAAATTGATGGTTAAGTCGACTGATATGTTTATATTGTCTCAATCTATTCAGAATGTCAAGTATTATTAATTCTTCATTTCATTTTCTAATAAATCTTTAACAATACAACAAAATAATACTAATATAAATAAATTCAAATTGAAAAAATGAAATACAATATGACACTAATCTAATTTAAAAATACACATAGAAATATCACATAACCTAATTTGAATATATTAATAACATTGGATAACTTTTTCCTAAATTGAGAACTGAAAAATTCAGCATTTCTAATCTAAACAATTTGTGTCACAGTGCGAATTATCTATTTTCGAGCATGTTAAGTGGAAACAAATCATGTCAAAGTACAAATAAGCCATTTTGAATATATTTCAGTGAGGAAAACGAACACTTTTATGAGTGGAAATGTGACTCCAGGATAAAAACCTACCTATTGAAAGCTGATGATGAAAGTCATGAGAGTCAACTTGTTCAACTTGTTCGGTGGGAGAGGAACCATGGTCGATACTGCTAGCCATGCTGGCGGTACTTGCGGTATCTGATGCTAAGCAGAATAACAAGCTTACACATACACAAGTGGCACACAATGAAAAAAAATTGAGAAAAAATTAAAATAAATATTATAACATGAGTGAAATCAATTATTTTCCAATTCTATTCTTTTGAAAATTGAATATGGTAGATTGAATGCAAAAGTGGAGTATGATAATGCATGAAAAAAAAACTGTAACGTTTTTTAGTTGAAATGTTGCTGATAGCCAAAAGCAATTAAAAATTTTTCAAATAACCCAAAATTGGAAACATTAAAAACTCCCAAACTGGAAATCAAAGAATGATAAAATCCTCGAAGTGTAATAATACATGAAGCATAACAATATTAATCATCACAAAAACAAGGTACCTGTGCAATCAAAGCTCCCAAAGTGATTCTTCTAACTGAACTAGTGGAATAAATTAACTTACCAGAACTGAGCAAGTTAGAACCGACTTCTGCAAGAGGCTGATTTACTGGTTCTATTTTCTCAAATGTCGCAGAATCAAGAACTGATAAGTAGAGTCCTCCCAACAACATGTGCGTATTTTGAGCATCCTGTTCAATTTGTAAGGCGTTCATCAGAAGATTCATCAACCTTAGTTTGAGTTGAATAAACGATATTGTTTTCTCACCGCTACCTGATGAACAATAATAATAATAATAATAATAATAATTAAACAGTTTCATTCAATTGAGAAATGATTGATTTTAATTGATTTCAGTTTGATAAAAACGTTTGCTTTTAACTAAGCATGAAAACATTTGAAGAATAACAAACTTTATTTAATATTATTGGAAAATCAATTATGAAGAAAAATTAAAATTCATACATGACCAAATTTTGCAAATGGAAAAATTCGTAAAAAATATTTTCAGAAAGATATCGAAACAGTTGCATATTTCTAGTACCAGAAAGTTCACCTCTGTTACCAATGACACTTTCATATAGACTTGGCATACTCAAGATTAAATTACCAAAGACATTTTAGTGCAAACTGGAGAATGATTGAAATCTGGAATATGCCAATTGTTTTAAGGAGTTATATACAGTTATACATTGGATTTTTTAAGAATCGATTTTTTAATCGAGTTTCTTAAATACATGATGTTAGCTTAGTTAAAAATAACAAAACATGTGTAAAATATTCTACATTAAATTCAATAGTCTTCCCAGGAAAATTTCTTGAAAAATCGCATTTTGGGCCTCCTGACTGTATATAACATTTCAAATCAAAATAATTAATAAAAATATATACCTGTGTTGATTAATTCCTTGATAGTAACATTGTGAAAATGCAGAGGCAAAACCAACATTGACAATAAAATATTAATGCAAGCTCTCCTCAATTCGACTTTAGATACATTAGAGGTCAATTTCAAATCCTTCTCTGGCAATACAATTTCAAGAGCCGATATGAAAACTGGCAGAAGCATTCTAACTCCATTCAGATCTAATCGGAATAAATCCGATGAATTTATAAGTATTGCCACCATAGTTTCAGAACATTCTTTATTCGGTGGTATTCTTAATCCCATTTGAATCGCCATGTAGAATCTAGCCAGGTAGATTGGTAAAATCTCTTCGCCAGTTTTCTTTGCACAAATAATTCTACATAAAGTTCCTAAAGCTTCGGCCCTACCGGCTTCAAATTTATCTATTGTTATAGAAGGGGGCAAACTTGCAATTTCACTCAAAGAACTCGACTGTGAATAGCTCAGCGAATTTTTCTTATCAATGATCATGGAACTCATTCTTTTTGAAGATTCTGTATGTCCTTGAGAAAAGAAACAAGTTTAAATATAATTTCAATTTCGATGAATCAAAATATTTAGGAATGAATATGAGAACTTACTGGATTGGTAGTCAGTATCAATAAATGCTGCATCAAATAGCCATTCTCCAAACAAATGTAAAATACTATTGCATTTAGGTCTGCCAGGTGCCAAAGTTGGTTTTGAATCGAGGCCTAACGAAGTTAAAGCTGTAAAAAAAAGAGAATATGTAGAACATAAATTTATTCAAAATAATTGAATTAATTGTGAATAATCAATATAAAATAAACATTTAGCGGAATAAGTGAAGCTGCACTGCTATAAATAAAAAATCTGCCAATTCTAAATCAATATTTGAAGCCTCTCTGGTGATAAGTGTTGATTATTTGACTATTGAACAATTCATTCAACAACTACTCAACTTTCAGATCATAAATTTTTCATTCATTATTACCATTTCGCCAGGTTTGGTATCTTCTTTACTATTTTATCAGGTTCAATCTTCGAATTATATGCCAATAGTTTGCGAAGAAATTTACATATTAGATCAATTATGAAACTATTATTTCCTTATTAAATAAATAAATGAAATCGACCTATTACTAATAAATTTGTTCAGTTAGCAACAAGGACGTCAATCGACTGAACATGCAATAAACTAATCAGTCAAATCTATCATTGAATACTCACATGATAAACTGGTAGAAGAAGAAGGACCAGATGAACTTGGAACTGTATTTGGAATTGAAGAAGCTCTGCTAGTGGTAAGACCAATCAGAGAAGTTTTTGAAGTACCTAAACAAATCCGTTAGTTTGCTGATTAAAGCATTCATTCCAAACTACTTATTCTGACAAAATATTTTCAAAGCAATCAAAACAGTGCTTAACAAAGTATGATAAAATATTTTTACTAATGAATTTCATTTAACAAAGCGGCATTCCTTCTTGTGAAACTAATGAAATCAAAAAGATAAAGAAGGTTTGTACATCTACATATACAAGCAGAGACAATAGTTTATAATTTGATACCATGTAACTATTTTCTCATAAAACGACGAAATATTTGTATGTAACAAAAATGTGATGCAAATACGAGAAAGTGCAATTTCTAGAAAAATATGAAAACATGTGGTGCAAAAATCAGAAGTTGTGAAAACTACATATATAGAGATAAACACCAGACATTCCATACACAAACAATTAAAAATAAGTGAATTTACTGTGTTGCTATTTGATCTACTATATTTCGAAGAAGAGCCAACATAATTTTGGTTCAGCATTTTAAAATGAGCAACTGCTATGGCTGTGCTGCTGTGTTTAGAATAAAAATATTAATATAATTTTATATTATGGCATCTTTCAATTCAAAACATAGAATATCAAAACAAATGAAAGATGGAAAATAAATCATTTCAATTTAAAATTTTGCAGTTAATATCAATTTTTACTGAATATTTTCAGTTCAGTGTAACTAGGAAAAGAGAATATAGTGAGATGGCTAGATAATATCTAAAAATGAACTTTATACGTGATCATAGAATATCCTAGTCATTTAGCAACACTTCATAGTTTAGTTGAATATTGAAATTAACAAGTAACAAACGAGGAAAAAAATAGAAACAGAGAGAAGCTAACCCTTAGTCATTGAAGAAGGAGCTACACTGAAGCTTTTAGCCAGTCTCCTTTGAGTAGGAGGTGTAGGGGAGTGCACAGAAGTTGGAGTGGGGGAAGATTCTTTTCCCTTCTCGGTCGTACCACTGGATACAATCAATTCCCACCAGGATGGCTGTGCTATACCTAGACCAAAGCATCACTACATTTCACATACACATTCCTAAAAGTTTGTTTCGATATTACATTGACAGTGAGCAAGTACAAATAAGTATGAAAAATCAGCAAGCATTAATGAATATCTATATATCATATGTTCCAACGAAAATCTGAGTTCTGTCTAACGCTGGAAAGAGTGATTCTAGCGGTAAACACATACAAGTCAATTTTTTATTCGAGAGATACCGTTTGTAATGTTGATTCGATCATGTGAAATCAATCCTCCACCCTCAACATCCCCCAACTCAAAATTCATTATAGGGAAAGTGGCACTTTATTGCCTGTTGAATGTTAACCTTTACCTTACAAAAAATAAAACAATTTCATACAGCAAATTTCGAAACCATAAAACATGAGGTAAAAAAATTTGCCTCTACCAGCACCCTTGCTATTTCAGTATAACAGAAATAACAAAACTTTTACTGGATACTGCAATATACCTACAATTTCAAATACATATAAATCACAATCCCAAAATGGGAAGTTTACTTTCAATGTATCTACAAATTATAATTACTTTCATTTATAATAACTATAAATGATTAACTGATTAAAAGAAGATAAATAGATAATACCATTACTGACACCGGTAATATCTAGACCAATTAAAAGATAAAAAATTAATTAACTCTCATTTGTATGAAGAGTATAACATTTTGCTGTAATATAAAATTTATTCATTTATTTTTATTTATTTATAATGCTGAAGTATAATTACATACATGATTAAACGGGAAACCCCCACAGTAGCAAAAAGTAACAAAAAATAAAATTAAATCCTAAACCTATTGTCATTTAACATACAAAACTATTGACATCCAGATAACCTAAAATAATTACTCGTACATTACAAGTAACAAAAATCCAAACCCACCGCGTATTTGCGAGTTTGATGGTGCGATACAGAAAAAAGTTATTGGCGTAATTGTTCCTATGCATTCTAACCCTAAGAATAGGTGTGTGTCTAGTAGGTCTTGCGGGTATATTCAATTCTACCATACTCAACAAATCAGGACATTCGACACTACCATTCAGCAACCTGTACAGAAAGCACAAATCGAATACCTGACGTCTGTGCGCTAAGTAATCGAGATTGAACATGTTTCTTACCAGATCGAGATCAAGGTTCAGAGACCAAATGAGAGATCTGAATGCAAAGTGACGAAGAAACTTTCTCTGAATCTTTTCTAAAAACTCGATGTCACCCGGGTAAAAAGGGGACCAAATAACAGAGTCGTACTCCAATATAGATCGCACAAGTGAACAGTAGAGCAACTTCAAAGTGCCAGGAGAGAACTCTCGGGAGTGACGTAGGACAAAACCCAGCTGTTTTAGAGCTTTCGAAGATGATGCCAAGATATGCTCCTTGAAATTTAGCTGGCTATCTAATGTGATATTCAAATTTTGAACATAGGCCACCCGCTTTATATTATTGCTCCCAAGTATATAGTTGTAATAGTTTGGCGTTCTATATTTGTGAAATGTAATTAGCTTGCACTTATCGATATTCAACTTAAGAACATTAATTTCCACCCATAAAAGGAAACTATCAATTTGAGACTGCAAGTTCATTGAATCACGGGAATGCTTCACAACTGAGTACAACTTGACATCGTCGGCAAATGAAAGGAATCTAGTGGAAATAAACTCCTTTATATCGTTGATAAAGATATTAAATAAAAGAGGTCCAAGATGTGATCCCTGAGGTACACCTGATGTTACATGTATTTCTCTGGAATAAAAGTTTTTATATTTTACAATCTGTACCCTACCATACAAGAAGCTACCCAGCCATGAGAGTAAAGGACCAGTTATGCTTATGGCCTCTAGTTTACTCATCAATATATTAAGGTTCTCCGTATCGAAGGCTTTTGAAAAGTCAGTATATATGCAGTCCAGCTGAAATCCAGATTCAAAGCAATCAATTATGTCCTTTGTGTAAAGCACTAGGTTAGTAATGGTTGAGCGACCCTTACGAAACCCGTAATGCTCGTTTATAATGATAGAACAACACTTCCATGAGAGATAACTGAAAACCAAACAGTCCAAAATTTTAGGTATGGCAGACAGCAAGAAATGCCTCTGTAATTCGAAATGAGCGATCTTGAGCCACTTTTGAACGGGATCACGAAACTACGCTTCCAAAAAGCGGGAAAATACCCTGACTCAATGAAAGATTGTACAATTACTTAGAGGAGAAGCTAGCACAAAGGCACACCGCTTCAGAACAAAGGATGGTATACCATCACACAGATATTGGAATGGTCAGATTGAAGTCAAGAGCTGCATGAAGAATGCTATTGACTTGAAAGAAATCCTCGGCTGGACGTGCCTGAACCTTCACTTCTTTACATGTTTGTATTAGCTCAGATCTAAAGATGTTTGAATTGTAGAGGCTTTTACTTGATAGAATTCCATATCAAATGAAAATAAATCAAACGATTTAGAATACTAGGATAATATATTAGCACAACGCGTTTCGACACTCTGTGTCTTTCTCAAGTGCAAGGTTACGTACTACTGTAGTACTGTACTACTGTAATACGTGACCTTGCACTAGAGAAAAACACAGAGTGTCAAAACCTGTTGTGCTAATATATTATCCTAGTAGAATTCTAAATCGTTTTATTTATTTCAATTTTCTAAAGATATTATTGCAATGAATACAAATATCAAATTATTGCCGACACAAATATTTTAAATAATTTGGAATGAAAATAATACATAACCACCACTGATATTTTGAATAAGATTGTATTGAAGAAAAGCAATTTGAAAAGCAGTGCCTGTTGATAGCCACATACAGTTCTGGACATAATAGATATTATTTAATGGTGGCAATTTCATGTAATTTTTTCATGAATTGATGTTTTGAATCATATGAAACTTTTTCTATGCCATTATTGAATAATGTTTATAATCAGGTAGTTGGAGGAGTCCTTCAGAGCCAGTTTTAGTAAAATTTAATCAAAATGATAATAAACCCAATAAAGTCTTATTTCGATGTTTGCTACTCCTGATTAACTCCTTCCTGAAAGTATATTCAATAATAAAACTAGCAGCAAGAAGCCAAAAATCATATTCAACATCAATTTGTTCAAGAATTAATTTAGAATATCATGAAAACGTACCTAGAAAAGCGTCGACTTGCCCGGCAATACCTCTGATGGCCTTTAAAAATATATTTGGTAAAACTTCCAAACATGGGTGCTGGCAGGGGTCCATCACATCAGAATCATTGATAGCAAAGTGAAGAAACTTCTGTGTTTGACTGATTACCTGAAACATATTTCAAGTAGAACCTTTCTGGAAATAAAAACGTGTTTTTGGAATCTCCCTCTCTACCATCTTGAACTTCATCTAATTGTCAGCGAACATACGAGGGTCAATTGATGAGTCAGGTAAAAAATAATGAAGTGGTGATACTAGAACATAAGTTATAACATGTTTGGACAATACAATGACTGAAAGTAGAAACATGAAATTTCATAGTGATATTTTAATTAGTGTTTATTTGACAGTCAATCAAATCGAACAAGTTTTTCCTTCTGTGTTAAAATCGAAGAAGTATTACTTTTTAAACAAGAAAACCATCACGGAAACCGAAAGACCTCTAATTGAGTACAATGGCGATTCCTTTCCATCACTTAAGATGATTTACTTAGTATGGTTGAAGTAAAACAAGCATGAAAAATGCCCCTCCAACACCCTATTGAGATAAGTAGAGTTGAAAGAGATAGCAAAGGCTGCTAACATATATGAACGAGTTTTCAATATCTTGATCGAATGAAACTTTCCCAAACTAAGTTTAGGCTCTTTTATCGAAACCCAGAAGAATTTCATTATGGCAGATATAACCTGGATTCATTCCTAGACTACTGAGACGAAGCAGTAGATGGACCAGTGACTGTGCACATAATACAGCCAAGGTGGTTCCAAAAGCCGGCAAGGTGATTGCCATCGTCTTCTGGGAGACACAAGGCATTATATTCACTGATCTTCTCTAAGGGAAAACCCTTAAACACAACACTGTTAAACCAATTAAGGGAGAAAATTAAAATAAACCAGACATATCTTGCCAAGAAGAAAATCATGTTTCCCCATGACAATGCACCTGCCCATTCTTTTCCGCCATTACAACAGTTAATCTGGTGGGAATGGTTCTCATTTTGTTTTCAAACATGAAAATATGATTCTGAGGACAGGTATTTTCAACAGATTCAGAAGTCATCTCCAAAACAAAGGGTATTTCGATGACCTTGGAAAGACTTCTACAAAAAGTGTATTACCTAAAAGGATATTATGTTCACCTAGTACAGAAAGGTGAGTTTTTGTTTAATTTTTCCCAGACTTATCAATTCACTCTCCTATCTACACCTACTTGTTGATGAATAGGCAATTTAAGTTCTACTTTTTTTATTTTGAATGAATCTCATCCAAGAATAATGAAACTCAAAGTGTGTTTCACATATAAATATATATAATTACAAAATGTACACCTAAATTACCTCTGGCTTTGTTAGGCAAACTGGATTTCCAATGATATTCAAAAACCTGTACCAACTCTGAGCAATGCAATCATTACTCATAGAATGAGATATTATGTCATCTTCACCTGTAAAAATAAAAATTTTATATGATACGAACAATAAGTCAACAACAATATTTATTCCTGTAAAATTATAAAATTATGACTGTGTGAAACATTTAGATTCTAGATCATAATAAACAGAAACTATAGTTTACAGAGCATATCAAAGCATACCAAGTTTGAGTTCGGGAAAAGTAGGTCCATACATGAAAACTAAGATTTTTGAGGTCAAAGCCAAGTTAACACGATTCCATTGTTCCACCAAAGCAGTACGATGTCTCCAATTTATACAACATTCCCTCAAAGTCTTCCATAAAATCGGTGATGGAAAACATTGGGCACAAGCAATTAGCCAAACCTGAAAACATAAATATGGACATTAATAAGATTTATTTATAATAATAACATTTCCCACATTTTCTTCCAAATGACTATAACTACTTACCTCAAACAGAACACTGAGTGTTCTTTCTCCCAGTTGATCTGCTATATCTTCTTTAACTGTGGGTAATGCCAGTAAATTATCATTTATGGCGATCAAAAATAATAAGATGGATTCCCAAGTTATCCGATCTAAAATTCTTGAATCATTTGCAATTTGCTTCAGTGTTCGAAGTACCCTATGGCATAGCACTGCCTGTCTATTTATTGTATCAATTCCTTCATGAAAATCAAATCACAACACATAAATTAACTGTATAACAACTCAAAAACACATAAAAATTAAAATGGAAATATATAAAAGAATAATGATTCAACTGATATTCTCAAATGTAAAACCAATAGTTTTTATTCAATGAACAGAGTAACTTATATTGATTTTCTCTTGAAATTAAGCAAAACAGAACAAAGTGACATGATTAATTTGAAAGCCAGTTTTCAGGAGGGCAAACTACTTTGGTGGAAGATACGTCACTATGGAACGAAATTCGATATTCTGCCAGAAATGACAAATTTCAAAACACCAGTTCAAACATGCATTTAAATAGCTTTACTACAAATCACTTTCAGAAAACTGCAACAATACCATTCTGAAAAAGGTGCGCACGGATACATTGCGCAAGTGGGAATAAGAGCTGGTGGGGATAGCAGCAAACGATACTATTTCTTCCTACCTCCACCAACGCAGTTTGCTCCCCTGATCTCCAGTCTTCTTGTTGAAATCCAAATTAGTTTATTCACATAATTAAAAATTATTAATTTCAATTCATATTTCTTACCTTCTCCTTTTCTTGGTATAAATAAATAGTAGAAATGAGATACAATTTTTTGGCAATATATATTTGGGTCATCCAAAATAGGTTTTGGTACACATATTTTTGGAGTAGGCAATAAAGCTGTAAGCCATTCACAATAAACATTAACACAATCCTTGATGCTTTCATGTTCTGTTAATGGAAGTGATAAACCAAAACATAACACTTCCATGCACCACTGGACCTATAAAAACAAAGATTTTGCTCATCAGACCAACTTCAAACTACTTGATCATAATGAGATTTTTCTAATCAGGTATACCCATCCATTTTACCATTACATACCATCAAAGATAATAATAGGTATAGAATAGAAGAAACCAATAGTGTTACAATACAGTATTTTTTATAGCATTGATCTTCAAATCTATATAATTGAAAACAAAATTGTTGCTATTAGGTATTGTTCAAACAACAAATTAATGCTTCAACTAAAAGCTTATGCCTACAGTTTGTAATAGTTTACCTAGGCAATGTTATGAAATTAATTGATTGCTGTCAACAGAATATCAAAAGTCTTTCTTTTACCTAGAAGAAATATTGTGCAAATTTCCATGTTCCCCCAAATGATTAACAAACTCTACTGACAAATAGTAAAATTATAAAACATCTTTGTTAGGACACAACTGAATTTAATGAAATAACACTATTCCCGCTCTTGTTAATTTTCTTACCTCTTTATCTGACACCAAGGGACTAGCTTCTGGAGAATGAGTTATTCCTAAATTTGTAGTAAGCTGTTTCACAATAGCTAAAGTGACTTCCTTACTTGTGAGTAACCCAAATTTCTCCAATACACTCTTGTTTTCTTCGCCATAGTTTTGTATGAATAAACTCAATGAAGTCCATTCTGAATACATCCCTTTATTTGTTGTAGATTCCTGAATGAAAATGCAACATTACAAATCAACATATTCCAAAACCTAAGAAGTCTGCTCACTTTTATATTCATACGATTGAATAGACCCAAATTCATAGCCTTACGGTGACTGAAATAAAAGAAAAAATTTATTTATTTCTTCGTCATTTTCATTACATTAGAACACATTGTATCCTACAAAGTAATATATAGAAATATTTCTTCCTTCAAAATAATCATAACCTCAGTTATGTGATTCTACCAATGACAGCTAAAAAATCAACATTCTGTTGAGTCTATGGCCACTTGACCTTGGGTTCAATTAGATAAAATTGTCAATTTTCTGTTGAATATTATTTTCACCATTTGTAAAAATGATAAATAATGTTTAATTATGAGAGTATAAGAAATATGTGTTTGTACCAGGAATAGGTTTAGCAAACGAAATATAAGAATAAGTCGAAAGGAACTAGTAGTTTGCTATTTTATATGTTAATAGAAGCATAAAAAGTACACACCTCTTCTGCATATATAAGAAACGAAGAAGAAGAATTTGTATAAATTCTAGGTTAGGTTAGACTTAACCTATAGCAAAACCTAGTCAGATCTTAAAATGTTCAAATTAATTAATATCCCTATATTTCGAACATATTTGAGAAATTCAAACAACATACAAATATTTACAAGACATTTTTATCTCCTGCTTATCATTGTAATGAATTATGGGATAACCGACTAAAACAACCATTATTTCAAAAAATAAATCTGGACGAATTTTATCATGAGCTTGATCAAAAGTACCAGAAAACTAAATCAATTAGCTTTATAGATGTGGACGTGTTTGTAAATGCTATTCAGAACGATTTATTTGATGACGAAATGTTGGATTTAGTGTACAAATTGCGAATGACACCAGAAACAACAGATTCTTTACCATCTATGTCATATGCTGTGGTTAAAAATTTACTCCGTAGTAATAAAATTCAAGAACTTCATACTGTTTTAGAAGATCGTCTCAATTATGGAATTTTCTTAGATTATCATATGACAAATATCTTGCTTGATTATTTTTGGAAGAAAAAGGATTTTATTTCTGGAGCAAGAATTGCCAGTCATTCAATGTTACAAGAAGATCCAGAACATGCTATTACATATAATTTGAGTTTATTACACTGCTATAATTGTTTACTGAGTAAAGGGGAATGGCATCAACCACCTGGACCAGAAGAACCTGAAGAAGAAGTAAAAATTAGAGTGAAGTATATAAGAAATGAATATGATGATCAACATTTTGACTTGAAGGATTGTAAAAAACTCATTGGGAAAACACTGATGTATTTAACTAAAGGAAAAAGTGATGAACTCAGTAATTCATTTTTCATACTTGGAGCTTCCTTATTTGGAGCAATTCATAAAGCCAATGAAAAGCTTTCTAGCTCTCAAAAAAGCAATTTAACACTTTTTAGAGAAATTTTGATTTAATACCTGAAGATAATGAAATGAAAAGTAAAGTGGAAAATATCAAACTAAATTCTGAAGACGTTAATTCAATATTACAATCTGAAGTAGATAAAGTTATTCAAAAATGTTCAGAAATGGATATTGCTACACAGTGTGAAGTCTTCAAAGAGTGGGAACAGAAGAGATTAGATTGTCTTCTTGAAAAGAAGATAAACTATCAAAAATAGAACGGATGAAGAAAATTGAACTTTTACAAAAAGAATTAAAAGAAAAAGAGACCAAGTTATGGTTCTTTGAAAACGAAGAAAAATTGAACTAGAGATTGAAGAAAAGAAGAATTAAAGACAAACGAATCGAAAAGTAGTTTCAAAGGCAAAATGGAAGAAGTAAATGATGAAGAATATATACCACCAACTATAAGGAAATAAATAGTCTTGTTAATAGAAAAGTATTTATTTTGATCAGCCCTAAAGCATAATCATTATTTTCAAAAAATTATCTCATTAACTGCCATAATGGAATTAATATATGAATTTTTACTAGTTCTTTGTTCTAATCTCTTATAATTGTTATGCCCTAAATATTTGCAAATCATTTAATCTTTGAAGTTTATAGAGAAAATCTCAGTTCCACTCTATCTTAAAATAGGCTTTGATATCAATAATGAAATTAATTATTGAAAATTGAAGTCTATTTGGAACGATAATCAGACAATTAATATCGGATATTGTAATACAGGTGATCTATTCTCAAAACTGAATAATTCTTGTAAAAATATAAAGAACTAATGAACTGGAGATGCTTCGTTTAGGTTCGAAATACAGATGTTAAATTTTGCGAAATTCTATTTTCAACCATCATAATTTCATATGTAAGCAAAAGAAAACAAACTGAGTATTTTTAGTAAGCGTTTGGATTAGAAATGATAATTGCTTGATGTTTATTATTGTCAGATAAATTAATAAATTTGTTTCCAGAATTCATCTTTTCACTTGAAAAGTGATACAGATAAAGAAAAATGCGAAAGAAACAAATTTCTAAATTCGATGAGAAATCAAAAATTTTTAACTAATGAGGTGAGTGGCATACAGCACAAGAGTTCAGGAGGTGACATCAAAAGAATATCACCCTGTATATTAACAGATTGAATGAAGATCGAAATTGTCCTTCAATCAAATCGTTAAAGAGAATATCTAGGAAGGTATAATAAATTTGAAATTAATATTACATATCTCTTAATCGCTCATAGCAAAACATGGGACCGACTGTCAAAACTCGTTGCCGTTGCTAAACTGTGGGCTTTGCCTTTTTTCAAAACTAGAAAGTAAAATGCAATGTAAATATTGTCTTTATTCATATGAATTATTAATGTAACATATAAAAAAATGTTATTGAACTTGCTTTAGCAAAGCAATATTTTCTTCTTTAATCTTCTGAAGATCGTCATTAACTCTTTTCAATTTAACTGATGTTTCTTTGGAAATTTCAATATCAATAAGTTCTTGGAGGTTCCTACATTCTCTTTCTATAAAACCAATATCTGAGACAACTTTTACTATTTCACCACACATATTGTGGAGAGAAACTAATAACATGTAAGCCTTCTTGGAAGTTTCATCTTTCTTAGCATTCTAAAATATAATATAATATAATGCTTGTAAATGATGAAATAAACGCTCACCGAGAAGATGAGTTCATCAGATATAGTAAAAGATCGATCAATTTGACCTGTTAAGGTGTTAATGTCTTTCTGCACTTCTCTAGTGTCTTTCAAAATTTTTTGCATTTCATGATTTTGTTTTTTAATGTTGCCTATTATTTCCATTATGTTCTTTGTGTAAGTTGACCTGAAATAAATTCAAATGTTCATTGAAATTTTAACAGACAAAAATCTTTAATTGGAAAATTGAAAATTTACGTGATGAAATATCTCAGGACATCTCAGGACATGATGAGAAATGATCATCTCCTGATGATACCATCATAGCAAACACATATCGAGAGTTAAGCAATATGGTTTTTTGAAGTGGTTATACAGTGCTTTAGTGTGATTCCTATCTATCTATCTATCTATTCGTCAAAGGCTCTAGTCTTCAACAAAGTTTATATCATAATACAAAATACATGACTTCCATGTAAATCTGACAGTTTTAGAAATGAGAACAAGAAGCATAATTAGAAGAAGCCCTGAAGAATGAAGAGAAACTAATTTTTCAAAAGTCATAACATAAATATTTTATACAGATTGATCTAGATGTGTGATGAGAGACTTGAATTTTCTATTCACCAAAAATACTAAAATTGCTTGATAATCTCTTTGAAAAGAAAGCTAAATGAAAATAAAAATTATACTGATTTACCTATTAGTATTTTTTGGACATTGTCTATGTTTTTCCACCAATTTTTTTCCAATTCTACTTTATTTTTCAATTCATTAAACAATTCCTCATAATTGAAAATAGCAATTTTCAATTTATTTCCTTCTTCCTGTAAAATTGACTCCTTTTCACTCAATGAGCTCTGTAAAGTATTATATTCCTCAAGTAAAGGTTCCTGGACCTCCTTCCATTGTCTGGAAAGATCAACGAGTCGGGAGCTGATTTTAGCTACCAATAATTTAAGTTTTTGTAAATTTTCTTCCTGACTCAAAACTGCCATAGTTTTTGTTTTTATATTTAATTGATTATTTATATCATTCAAGGCCTTCATTTCTTCATTTTCTTTTCTTTCAACTGAAAAAAATTGAATAAATACAGTTTTAAATGAAAAATACAATATACCTTATATAAAAGTTCTTCTTTGCTATCAATAATTTTCTTTAATTTTATATAATTTTCTTCTTCATGTTTTAACTCTTCAGATAAACTCTGGACAGAATCTTCTTTTATAATATTTATTTTTTCTGGTAAAACATTTTCCACAGTTTCCATTTTTATCTTATTTGTATTTTCTTCAATTTTTCTTTTTACTTCTGATACATTATTGGAAATTGTCGATCGACATTATCATTCTTACTAATTATTGGAATATTTTTGAGAAAATTCAATAATTGTTTACTCTTTCTGTTAAATTTCAAATCATCAAAAAGTAAAGAAGGAATTAGTTCATGGGTGCACACTGCTTAGTTACTGTAGGTAATATGTGAATAAAATAATCCCTATCACCTAAAAATGTGAAAATATAATAATTAAAATGTAAATGATGATCAACTTATTAGTTATTAACACTAATTAATACTGAAACATATTGTTACTACAACACGTGCTTGCATATCTTATTGTAAATATTGAAAATTACCGCTATTATTTCCATCTGATGATATTTTCAAGTTCTTAACTCTCATATTACTACTATTTCCATAACTTCGAACTTCTATAACATCCTCACATAAGTTAACTCCTCTATTTAAATCATTAGATGATACCCACAGACTTGGGAAATGTTTTAATTTTAATTCTAAATCTATTAGCAATTTTGATATATAACCCACTTCCTCAGTTTGTATTGATGTTTCTGAATCTCTAGGTAACTTTTCTATGAGAAAAATAAGTAACCTTCTTATTTCCACTTCGTTGAAGTAAAGTAATGTTTGATACCCGATCTCATCTTTGAAACCAATATCTTTGATTTGTTCTGCTAAATGAGAGGCTGCTTTAAGCCGTACAGCCATGGATGGCGACAATTTTTTAGGAAATATAGATGAGGGAATAATTTTTTCCAAACAGGTTGAAACAGATAGAATAACTAAGTCATCGTTGAATTGTTTCAAGTTGTTAATTCCTTCTGGTATATCACTGAAATAATTAAGTGAGTAGTAATGATAGAATGAATGTTGAAATGAACTAACCAGTTCAGCGCTTTGAGACTGTCAATTATGATATTATCTACTTCATCCATTGCGAATATTTCTGATAATTCTGTAATTTATTATTTCCAAATAGATTTCAAGAAAAACACATATCCCAAATTTGGTTTAATAGACCTTTCCATCACAACATTTTTTGTGCGCATGCGTTAGCATCAGCCATCTTTTTCATACTGTTTTTTGTAAACAACCATCCTGCAGTGCCCGCTTCTCGTGTATCAGAAATTAAAATCTTGCTATAAGTTGAATAATTTAAAAACAAAGTGAAAAAATGAAGTACTAAGTCGACATACCATAACATAATTTTGTTATTTGTAAGAAAAAGGTACAACAAAACGGTGTTGTTATAGAGTGTATAAATGTTATACACGGTACAAATCATTTAAAACTAATACATACTATTTTATAAAATTTCCAAAGCCTTGTGCTCAATATCGGAGATTTGTCAACAAAGTACATTATTCCTAATTGCATTTTGAATCTGTAAATATCATAAATTTTTTATATATTGTCTTTTTGTAAACATTTAATTTATGGCGAACGCCCATGACATTTGAGCCACCTTTTCAATTGTTCACAATTATGAGCTTCTACTGTATCATAAATGAGTGAAGCACTATCTATAATTTTTCAAATTATTTTTTTGTGAAGATAATATTCCTTGCCCAGCCAATGTTGATTAAAACAGTACGAATGTTTTGAATTACCTCCGTTTCAACATGGCGGCTACCCTTGCGCACATCCAAAGAAGATTTATATACTCTATGCGCACATCTTATGATGAAAAGGCCTTTCTTTTGACACAGAACTACAGTCTTCTGCTGTTCATAGACAAAGATGATTTATATACTCAAATTCTGAGATTTTTGAATTTTCGACATTGTGTAAATACTCATTATTGTGAACTTCAAAAATTCATAGCAGCTGAACGATTGGAGTTTAGGAAAAACTATAACCAGATTCTTAATCTGCATAACGTATTCTATCAATGTGCCAATTTTCGTCAAATTCTGAGATTTTTGAATTTTCGACATTGTGTAAATACTCATTATTGTGAACTTCAAAAATTCATAGCAGCTAAACGATTGCGATTTAGGAAAAACTATCAACAGATTCTTAATCTGCACATTATATACTATCTATGTGCCAATTTTCGTCAAATTCTGAGATTTTTGAATTTTCGACATTTTGTAAATACTCATTATTGTGAACTTCAAAAATTCATAGCAGCTAAACGAATGCGATTTAGGTAAAACTATCAGCAGATTCTTAATCTGCACATTGTATACTATCTATGTGCCAATTTTCGTCAAATTCTGAGATTTTTGAATTTTCGACATTGAGTAAATACTCATTATTGTGAACTTCAAAAATTCATAGAAGCTAAACGATTGCGATTTAGGAAAAACTATCAACAGATTCTTAATCTGCACATTGTATACTATCTATGTGCCAATTTTCGTCAAATTCTGAGATTTTTGAATTTTCGACATTGTGTAAATACTCATTATTGTGAACTTCAAAAATTCATAGCAGCTGAACGATTGGGGTTTAGGAAAAACTATAACCAGATTCTTAATCTGCATAACGTATTCTATCAATGTGCCAATTTTCGTCAAATTCTGAGATTTTTGAATTTTCGACATTGTGTAAATACTCATTATTGTGAACTTCAAAAATTCATAGCAGCTAAACGATTGGGGTTTAGGAAAAACTATTACCTGATTCTTAATCTGCACAACGTATTCTATCTATGTGCCAATTTTCGTCAAATTCTGAGATTTTTGAATTTTCGACATTTTGTAAATACTCATTATTGTGAACTTCAAAAATTCATAGCAGCTAAACGAATGTGATTTAGGAAAACTATCAACAGATTCTTAATCTGCACATTGTATACTATCTATGTGCCAATTTTCGTCAAATTCTGAGATTTTTGAATTTTCGACATTGTGTAAATACTCATTATTGTGAACTTCAAAAATTCATAGCAGCTGAACGATTGGGGTTTAGGAAAAACTATAACCAGATTCTTAATCTGCATAACGTATTCTATCAATGTGCCAATTTTCGTCAAATTCTGAGATTTTTGAATTTTCGACATTGTGTAAATACTCATTATTGTGAACTTCAAAAATTCATAGCTGCTAAACGATTGGGGTTTAGGAAAAACTATAACCAGATTCTTAATCTGCATAACGTATTCTATCAATGTGCCAATTTTCGTCAAATTCTGAGATTTTTGAATTTTCGACATTGTGTAAATACTCATTATTGTGAACTTCAGAAATTCATAGCAGCTAAACGAATGCGATTTAGGAAAAACTATCAACAGATTCTTAATCTGCACATTGTATACTATCTATGTGCCAATTTTCGTCAAATTCTGAGATTTTTGAATTTTCGACATTTTGTAAATACTCATTATTGTGAACTTCAAAAATTCATAGCAGCTGAACGATTGGGGTTTAGGAAAAACTATAACCAGATTCTTAATCTGCATAACGTATTCTATCAATGTGCCAATTTTCGTCAAATTCTGAGATTTTTGAATTTTCGACATTGTGTAAATACTCATTATTGTGAACTTCAGAAATTCATAGCAGCTGAACGATTGGGGTTTAGGAAAAACTATTACCTGATTCTTAATCTGCACATTGTATACTATCTATGTGCCAATTTTCGTCAAATTCTGAGATTTTTGAATTTTCGACATTGTGTAAATACTCATTATTGTGAACTTCAAAAATTCATAGCAGCTGAACGATTGGGGTTTAGGAAAAACTATTACCTGATTCTTAATCTGCACAACGTATTCTATCTATGTGCCAATTTTCGTCAAATTCTGAGATTTTCGAATTTTCGACATTTTGTAAATACTCATTATTGTGAACTTCAAGAATTCATAGCAGCTAAACGAATGTGATTTAGGTAAAACTATCAGCAGATTCTTAATCTGCACAAAAATTCATAGCTGCTAAACGATTGGGGTTTAGGAAAAACTATTACCTGATTCTTAATCTGCACAACGTATTCTATCTATGTGCCAATTTTCGTCAAATTCTGAGATTTTTGAATTTTCGACATTGTGTAAATACTCATTATTGTGAACTTCAGAAATTCATAGCAGCTAAACGATTGGGTTTAGGAAAAACTATAACCAGATTCTTAATCTGCATAACGTATTCTATCAATGTGCCAATTTTCGTCAAATTCTGAGATTTTTGAATTTTCGACATTGTGTAAATACTCATTATTGTGAACTTCAAAAATTCATAGCAGCTGAACGATTGGGGTTTAGGAAAAACTATAACCAGATTCTTAATCTGCATAACGTATTCTATCTATGTGCCAATTTTCGTCAAATTCTGAGATTTTTGAATTTTCGACATTGTGTAAATACTCATTATTGTGAACTTCAAAAATTCATAGCAGCTAAACGATTGGGGTTTAGGAAAAACTATAACCAGATTCTTAATCTGCATAACGTATTCTATCAATGTGCCAATTTTCGTCAAATTCTGAGATTTTTGAATTTTCGACATTGTGTAAATACTCATTATTGTGAACTTCAAAAATTCATAGCAGCTAAACGAATGCGATTTAGGAAAAACTATCAACAGATTCTTAATCTGCACATTGTATACTATCTATGTGCCAATTTTCGTCAAATTCTGAGATTTTTGAATTTTCGACATTTTGTAAATACTCATTATTGTGAACTTCAAAAATTCATAGCAGCTGAACGATTGGGGTTTAGGAAAAACTATAACCAGATTCTTAATCTGCATAACGTATTCTATCAATGTGCCAATTTTCGTCAAATTCTGAGATTTTTGAATTTTCGACATTGTGTAAATACTCATTATTGTGAACTTCAAAAATTCATAGCAGCTAAACGATTGGGGTTTAGGAAAAACTATTACCTGATTCTTAATCTGCACAACGTATTCTATCTATGTGCCAATTTTCGTCAAATTCTGAGATTTTTGAATTTTCGACATTGTGTAAATACTCATTATTGTGAACTTCAAAAATTCATAGCAGCTAAACGATTGCGATTTAGGAAAAACTATCAACAGATTCTTAATCTGCACAACGTATTCTATCTATGTGCCAATTTTCGTCAAATTCTGAGATTTTTGAATTTTCGACATTGTGTAAATACTCATTATTGTGAACTTCAAAAATTCATAGCAGCTGAACGATTGGGGTTTAGGAAAAACTATAACCAGATTCTTAATCTGCATAACGTATTCTATCAATGTGCCAATTTTCGTCAAATTCTGAGATTTTTGAATTTTCGACATTGTGTAAATACTCATTATTGTGAACTTCAAAAATTCATAGCAGCTAAACGATTGGGGTTTAGGAAAAACTATTAACAGATTCTTAATCTGCACAACGTATTCTATCTATGTGCCAATTTTCGTCAAATTCTGAGATTTTTGAATTTTCGACATTGTGTAAATACTCATTATTGTGAACTTCAAAAATTCATAGCAGCTGAACGATTGGGGTTTAGGAAAAACTATTACCTGATTCTTAATCTGCATAACGTATTCTATCAATGTGCCAATTTTCGTCAAATTCTGAGATTTTTGAATTTTCGACATTGTGTAAATACTCATTATTGTGAACTTCAAAAATTCATAGCAGCTAAACGATTGGGGTTTAGGAAAACTATAACCAGATTCTTAATCTGCATAACGTATTCTATCAATGTGCCAATTTTCGTCAAATTCTGAGATTTTTGAATTTTCGACATTGTGTAAATACTCATTATTGTGAACTTCAAAAATTCATAGCAGCTGAACGATTGGGGTTTAGGAAAAACTATTACCAGATTCTTAATCTGCACAACGTATTCTATCTATGTGCCAATTTTCGTCAAATTCTGAGATTTTTGAATTTTCGACATTGTGTAAATACTCATTATTGTGAACTTCAAAAATTCATAGCAGCTAAACGATTGGGGTTTAGGAAAAACTATTACCAGATTCTTAATCTGCACAACGTATTCTATCTATGTGCCAATTTTCGTCAAATTCTGAGATTTTTGAATTTTCGACATTGTGTAAATACTCATTATTGTGAA